>JAQIWH010000664.1:0-43165 GCA_034695005.1 Cryptops parisi | reverse complement strand
TAAAATAACGCTAAAATACAGTTATATAGCGCTGTGCAATACTAGAAAGCCTTAAAAAGCTGTAGCTATGCTGGAAAGCGTGAAAAAGCTGTAGCAATGCGCTGTGTTATGCTGAAAAGCCTGGCAAAACTACTTATTTAGCTTATTTATTTCTCAAAGCTACTTTTCTTGTGCAGTGGCAACAACAATGATTATTTTTGCTTTCTACCAATGACAAAACGTGGTAAAAATCATATACAGTCTATATAGTCGTATGAGTCTATACATATTCACCATATATTTATATTATTTCTTATAAACAGTATTTCCTGTATAGTACAAAATACTATATTTATAAATAATGGTTGTATTAAAGACATGTGTACAGTGTAACATATTCATCTGTATATTATATATGTTTAAAAAAATACTTATACAATGACAATCTATACAATTGCTATGTTACAGAATTGCCGCCTCTATAAAATCGATTTACACAAGGCGCAATGCCTATATAAACAAAATCACGTTATACTGTATAACACAAATAATCTAAACTCGATCAAACACCTACAAGGATCAGCCTATCTTGTAAAAAATAGTAAACAAATTGACAATGTGTTTCATTCCCAAAGAAATTCCACTCACGGCAAAGCCGTTTCAAAAGAAATGTTAAAAATAAGGGGAACAACTCAATTTTCTCGCGCCATTTTCGCCATCGCATCCTGGCCTACCATCTGGTGGAGAAAACCCGAACCTGCGAGGACTATTAAATCCCCCCACCCCCCACTCTTTTTCCGACGAAAAAAAATCGATGATTCTTCGCACGTGAGCCGAGTTGATTCTGTCACGACGGTGGCAATATTTCCTAGGAAACATATCTTTTTCAGGCGTGTCGTGAAAAGATTTGATTACCTACACCCTCTCCTCGAAAACGACTATAATCAATTACATTGTTTGGATAGCCTCACGACGCTTAAATTATAAACAAATGTAAAAATGTTTGCGTATATTATATTCATGTGTATATTATTAATTTTTTTATATCAAAATAAACAAATCAAAATGATACGATAATGCATAGTGCAATATGTCGGTATTTATGAAGGGTTTCGGACAATACAACGATAAGCCACATTTTTTTAATTGTTCAGGAGATCCATTTTTTCTGGTGAGAAACTCCATAGAGTACCATAGTGAGCAAATAGGTGATTCTCCATATTATGCTGCAATTATTTCTGGAACGTCCAGGAAGTGGTAAAGTAACCAGCTAGAAACTTCTAAAAAAAACAGTGGCTTATCGTTATATCACCGGAGCCCTAATATATTGACATACGTATATACTATATACTGTACAGTATATTAAATAAAAATTTTCATAGAATACATTACTTTCAATTTAACCAATTTTAGCACAAGTTACGTTGAAATATTGATACCACATTTTATCAAAATTTTAGCTTCGTACCCCAATCAGGAAATCACTATTTATTAGTAAAGATGACAGTTTTAAATATCGTTGTTCTAATAGGCGTTTCTATAATTGTTAAATAACATTTTCTTTTTATAATAGCCGATCAATAGTAAGCACACTGATGGCGACAAAAAAAAAACAACAAAATAAATTATCGAATACACGTCTCTTTCTTTTCCAAGAACTCGTCTCCAAAGTAAGTAAGACGAAGGAGGAAGGCAGTCACAAGTTTCCAGGACAAGATAACGCTCCAACACTTTTCCCATAGAGATTTGAAGGCAAAAAGACGAAGGAGGAGGAAAAGGAGAAAAAAAGGATGTAGAGAATAAGAAAAAAAAAAGAACAGAAGAAGAAGAAAAGAGAAGAACGTTTCTAGACGCTCTCTTCCAACACTTCAAAAATTGTTGGAAGAAAATCGAAAAAAGATGTCAGGGTGGTCCCTCTTTTAGACCTTAGGGGAATAACTGGTAACTCGAGCTAAGCTGACAGTTAATTTTCTCAGCAATGTCAAAATTTGTCACTAAAGAAAAGTGAGACGACGACAGTATTAAACAAGAAGCCAGAAAAAAATATACGAAAGGATAAAACTGAACATAGAAAAATAAATTGATTTGAAAAATATTTTCCAACCATTGGTTTTTTTTTTAAATATATATATATATATATATTTGTTTATGATGACGAAAACAACATACGTTTACTCAAATATTGCATTTTATGGGTTTACTTCATTGATGGGTGGCAAGAATATTTATTACTACATTCGATATGATTTTACATTAAATCCGTAAACAAGTTAAAAAAGATCAATATTTGTGGGAGCAAATTCAACTTCATTATGCGACAAAATCTTGAATCAAAATTTGAAAGAACAAAAGAAAAACATAAAAAAAAACAATAGATCATGTTGATCAACAAGCAAATTAAGCTAAGATCTCTAATATTAGCGCTTTTGTTTGTTTTGGCAGCACTGAGTTTCGTATTACCCCCCTCTTTGTTTTGTTTTTTTATGATTCAAAGTGGAGAAAAACAATCAAAATCATAATTAGACGATCGGATTCATTAACTTTTTCTGCTTGCTTCTACTAATTGGACGAATTAATTGATATTTTTTTTTTTATTTTATAATATTATTACTATTTTTTGTTTCTTTTTCTTTCATCTCCACAAATAACAAAAAGGACAACATGTTTTGCACGAAACAGGATTGTTTATTTTCCGCCATCTAATATTTCGGATTTTAAATGAGAATCTCATCAAGTCATAAAAAAATATACAAAGTCCGAAACAAAATTGACATCCGATAAAAACCCTGAAACCTTTTAACTAAATAAAAAACATAATTAAAACTTTTGCAATGAACGTGGGGTAATTGTATCTATTTTTCTATCGTTTGATTCTTGCTGTTTGGCTATGCATTTAGCGTATCATACTATACTTTGCAACACGCCATTTACCTATGATGTAGGCACTACATCTATGCCATCACATTTTTATACTAACAGACCTGTCCACTCTTTTGAGAGCAGGTGACCTCTACTTCCGATCTAACAATAACTGTTCACGTGCTAACAGCAGTTCTCGCGCTAACAGTAATTTTGCACGTGCGAAGATGATTTCACGTGCTATCAGTAGCTTTTAGCGCGTGCTAACAAAATTCTCGTGCTAACAATGAATTTTCGCGCGTGCAAACAATAGCTTTTCACGTGCTAACATTTGTCTCCTCGTGCAAGGAAATTTTCTCACGTGTCACTTCAGTTAGCAATGCATTATAAAACAGTCGTGTGACATGAAATTAGGTTATCTTTATTTTGTTGTACGTTTACCCCGTCCGGGATGAAATGAATTATAAAACTAAACTAAAATAAAAATAGTTATGTATTGGGTCAAGTTATCGTCTAATTTAGAAAAATTGGAATCTCGAGTCTCATTTTATTTTCCGACTTTTCAGTTCTTTCATTTTCGAAGAGTCCCGAGACTCCATGTTAGGATGTAGAAAAACAACATGTATTTTATGAGGGTGTCGGGTGTGGCCATTAGCATTCTTCACGCAACGTCCGACTAGTGCGAGAGTCCCTTTTCGAAATTCGAGTATTCGACAAATAAACACTACCCACCACCTCGGCTGTTTCACTATTGCATCCATGTTTTGTACAAAATAAAAAAAAATAGGTAGGGTGACAAATGGATAAAGAAGGAGGTTGTAGTGGGATTAAAGCCAGGACCTGAGTAAACACGTGTTGCGAATTTATTTGTTCCAACCGTAAAGGGAGAAAAAAATCATGGGCTACTAGACACAACAAGCTAAGAAAAAACTCATCGGCTACAGGCTAAGACAAAAAGAAGTTTCGTTTTATATGGCATCGCGAAGATAGTGACGTCACTATAACTATGGAGATAAATCTTTGTCCCTTAAGGGTTTAAAAAACGACAAGGGGAAAAGAAATGCGGTACCAAAAAAATAATAACTTTCCCTCTCAATTTTTTTGTCTTTTTGTATTTTAATCTGCAAATCCTGTTGATCTGCAAAAATTTCATCAACGTTTCCTAATCTTATTAAAAAATCATTCGCCTCTTTCAACAATCTGTACGTTTCCCCCAAAAGAATTTATCAACCTTGTGATCCACTCTAATTTACTAGACACGATCAACATGTCTATTACATTTTTTTTCTTTGTAAAGCACAAAAGAAAAATCACTCGCGATTTCATTAATTTCAAATAAAAATGAAACAAGAAATAGAAATGTCTAATTTTACACGAATGTGAATGTGAATATTTTTAGAAACCTTTATAAACTAAAAAAGTCAAATTTAAAAAGTCGTTTCACGTTAACTTTTATCCGTTACAGTCCAATTTTTTTACGTGACCATTTTTTAGCAAGTTCAACAATAGAAATTATTTACCGGGGAATACTGTAATTTGCATTATTCGAATCTTAAGGACTTCTGAAACACGAAAATGTCGCGCAATTTTAAGTACGGTAACTCTTGCAATTTATACACAACTGTGACGATAGTTTTTTCTCCAATCCACGCAAATAAGTTGGCAAGATGCTGACGTCACAGTTGTCCACAAATTGTTTCACTTGTCCATGACTTGCCATACCATGTCACGTGGCCTTTAGAATTGTTATGTTAGATTATTACCATCGAACGATTAAAAATTTAATAATATATTTTATAAAACATAAAATATTGGCTTTCATTGGTGCTCGGTTTATATAGTTTGAAAAATATGACCTCGAAAACATGACAAAAAAAGTCCCATCTTTTTCTCGTTCTCCTTTCTTTTATATACAAGTTGAAAGAAAAGCGTCTTTCTTTTCAGCTAAACTCCAATAAACAAAACTTAAAGCACCCACACAAAAAAAAATACGACCACAAAACTATTAAAGCTTTTTCAAAAAAGAAAACAAAAACATCACAGCTGTTAAATTAGTTTTCCATTTTTTTTTATTAATGTTGTACATTAATAAAAACATATAAATAGATTGTTCTTGTTTTTAACTAACCTATACTAATTGTCTATAAGTATAGATACCAGTTAAGCTCAGTTAAAAATAAAAAACCTACACCTAACCATTAGCCCCACAAGCAACTTCTCCGGTTGTGGCAAAGTACCTTTGAATTCATATCATAAATTGTATTTTTTTCTTTAATATTTAATACAGGTTGATTACTAGAAATGACAATCCTCAAACCACTTTTTCATCGATTAATTAGTACTGTACAATCAAAAATTATTAAACAATTTTTTTGTATTTATTATTTTATTTATCGGCGATCGAAAAAATTCATCGCAAGACCAATTTTTATTTCTAAAAAATATTAGTTTCTTCACCCTCCCTCCCGCGTTTGTTCTCGATTTGCTTACAATTTTTTTTACATAATACTTTATATATATATTCACCCTTCAACTACAGCCCTTCATCCCACATTTTTATTCTATATTTTTTTTCGTTCTATCCTTTCGTGAAGAAAAAATAAAAATGGGGGAAAAGAAAACTCAAAAGACCGCAACAGCTGGATGTTTGAAAAGAGAAAGTGCAACAACGCTTTTTCGATCCAGGATCAATTCCATTATTTTTCAATCACGCGAAAACTCAGCGTGAGGCATAAAGTAGCCTGAAAGAAGAAAAAACCACGTAGGAGAGAGAGAGTAAAGAACGAAAAGATGGGATATAAAAAAAGTGTCGTTTATTTCCCCCCTTTTCTTTATAACCCCTCTTTTCTCTTTACTAATACCACTTATACCCCCGTTGGCCTCACATGTTCACTATCACACCAATCCACGCACAAAAGCGGTGTTTTCAGCCATTTTCCAATATAGTACAACAATATGGCCGTCATTTGGGGCCAAAATAGATGGCTTGTACTTTCCCAGCAGGCAAAAGGTTTATTATGGCCCCTACCTTTATTTCCCCCCCCTCTTAACCTACTTGTTTTAAGGGCACGTACTTAGGTCATTTTCTTTGTACGCATTTTCTTAAGCGATATTACGCTCAAATTTCGTGATATAATATACTTTTGAATTCAAAGCAATTTACAGTTATCTTGAGCTATATGATCGATAATAAACTAGTAAAAATATATAACATGTCATTATATAGTATAAACACCTAGGAATAGTTAGTAACTACAATAGCTTATATAGGTCAGATGTATTTATATAGGTCAGATGTGTTTATAGATCAAATAGGTCATCAGTGATAGGTATAAGTGTTCACATTTCAAAAACCAAAAATCGGGATCAAAAACACAATATATATATATATATATCGATAAATATATCGATATTATTTCGTCTTTTCACTAAACATCTACAAAAATGCCTATACCGTATAGGCAGTAATTGTTTGAATCACCCTGTATAGTTCACATGAAAACTATGGTATAAAAATATATTTGTACTGAAAACATTGTGTAGTTTTCCTACCATACAGTCTTCCCAAATATGTGTGGTATGGCTTTATTTGAAATAGTTTTAACTACACAGGGTGATTCAAGAATAACTTTATAAAATATTAAAAATTAAAATCATACAAGACTTTGGATTACACGTTTTGGTTACAGAGTAACGAAAATAAAATTCGAGGTGTTGTTTTCACATAAAGTATATAAAATATACAACAAGATGATCCAGTTTTCATATCTTGTTAAATTAATGACAAACACTTCTAGCTTTCATACTCTCCGTAAATCAGCAGACATATCAATGTTACTTATTAACACTTAACACTTACTGTATTGTACAATTTAATAATAACAATGCTCAACAAATTATACTAAGTAAATTAGGCATATATTGTATATCGTTAAAACTTTACAAAAAACCAAGAATGAAAACTACCCAACAGAAGATAAAAAATATTAACACTAAATTCCAACGCCTAAAAAAATAGCGATCTAACGAAAAAAAAACAAACATTATTATTATTATTAAAAAAAAGTAAACTTTTCCAAAAATTTTCTTCGCTGAAAGGAAGTGTAGCACCCCTACTACTACTCTTTACTACTACTACTACTGCCGAGTTCAGTTATTGGAAGTTGCGCAGAATAATCCCTTCTGGCCATCTTTTCCTTTTCGCTGCCATCTTACACCTCGCAAAGCATGGTGGAAAAAGGGATTTTCATCACGAGCTGCTACGTGAGGCATAGATTCTGATATGGCTCAGAGTCCAAGCGCCAGGTGTATTGATTTTGGCACTGATTCATCAACGCCTTCTTCACCTTGTCTTCTCCTCCTTCCACCACTCATCACTCCCTCACCTGCTGCATCGAACCGTCAACAAACATCACAAACCAACCCCATCAAAAAAAAAATCCTCCAAAAATAGTATATATAGTTGTACACGCGTTCTCCCACTTACGCTAAGAGGCTCGTTTCCGGGAGTTATTACGTTTAAGTCGAATTTGTAACTTGGAAACCAGAAAATCTGCATATACATGTGAAAACGAGCTCACGATTTCAAAAATAATTCCATTATTTTCACTTTCTCAATCAATGTAGTACAGTAAACTCTTGCTGATCCGGCCCTCAATAACCTGGCTTCCTGTCCTGACATAAAAAATAGGGGACTCCATCACTCTAAATGTGACATAAATATGACAGGATTATAAAATCATAGATAGTAAGCACTAATGGTAAACATCATCATCATATATTTGTCTATTTTAGTTGGGTTTTTTTTAAATACTATATACAGAAGACATGCATCATTACGTTTAATAAAAAATAAAAGCTTTGTACGCGTTCTCAGTAATCCGGCACTATCGCTAATCTGGCATCCCTTTGTGCAAGGAATGGCCGAATTAGCAGATGTCTACTGCATGTCGATCACAAAAGTATAATACACGAGCTAATCTATGCTTATGTTATATTAAATGATAATATTCAAAGATCAAAGGTCATGAGTTCAAAGTTCCCGCAAAAAAAAATTATCTGACGTCCTAAGTAAGAGATTACATCATTTTTACGTTTTCCACCACAGTTCAACTGTGATTTGATAAAATAAGCTGACGTCAAACTGGCGCCACTTTCAGATTCGGCATTTGATAGGAAAACCATTTTCGCGGTAAATTTGAACTTCGTTTAACAATATGTAATTTTAAGATTACGTAACATTCAGTACGATAAACGAATATCGCTGCATAAATACATTGAATTATTAGAAACATTAAGAAAAACAAAGCAAATTCCTCATTTTAAAGTAAAATGTGCGTGTCAATTTTGGCTAGTGAGCCATTATTCAGAATTTGCTTAAAACGTCGTAAATTTTAAGCAGAATTTCAATTCGCTCGATTTCTTCTTTTTTTTATTATCGACGCCCACTCGAATAATAATTCATTCGGTGATATTTAAATCATCATCGGAATCGTTACAGCAGTCGATTTTAGCACAAGTTGGCACAAAGCAAAACGAAACGAGAGACAAGGAAAAATCATAAAACAACTCGGTCTCCCGAATCAATATCCTCGGAAACGACAACTTTAGGTGGAAAAGGAAGAGAAACCGGAAACACTTGCTACCACTACACACAAAGCTTCTTCTCCTCCCAATTCCAAACGCAGACAAAAGGCGACCAGGCTGTTTCGGGAGGGGGAATTTGTGATTCATACCCACGTCTTGAAATTATGGTCGGTGAAAGTAGGCCATAAATCGCCAACCGTAGAAACAGCTTGTAATGTTAATGATTGCTTACTCGAAGCCTCCTGTTCATCTTGGTCCCGAGATGACGTACGCAGCACAGCTTCTTAAATTTCCACCATGCAACGCGCCCTACCACCACCACCACCACCACCAAACACGCAGAAACGAACACAACGTGGAATTTTGCCCACCTTCCGAGTGTCAACCCCCCTTTTCTACCCATCCCTTCTCCGAATTACAAAGTTAACTTTTTCTTCCTCCCCTTTGAAAAAAAAAAGGAAAAGCGAAATAAATGGAATGGGTCGGGCATTCGCTCGGCTATTCATCTATGTCATACAATATGGCTGAACGCTTTTCTAAAAGGTAAGGTGATAGTCTTGTTTCGGAAGAAAAGAGTTTTTGATAAATTTTCTCTTCCTCTTCGTTCAAGGAATTTACAAATTAATGCTTATGGTGTGGTATAGGAAAACATTAAACTATTTTGGAGTATTAAGAAAATTTTATTATTAAAAATATCACACTTAATGGCTGTGATGTAACTAAATAATATTTCCCATAGTACAATAGGGCATTAATTGAAACAAAAAAATGTTAAAATATTCCAGTACGCGCCCTATCAAAATATCACATTATTGTGATATTTTGCATTTAAAGGCAAAAAAACTTTTTAAAAAATTATGCTAATATAAATAATTATAAATAAAATGAACCAAAATTGAACGGTGGCTGAATTGGAATGCCAATTGAAACTGAACGTGAAGATCAACTTAATGAAACCGAAACCACCCGACCTAAGCACAAGTGAAACTGAAACTCATTTTGAATTGAAAAACAAAACTGAAAATCAACTGAATGTAATACTAAAAGAATAGTTACTAAAATTTAATCTCTAAATCAAGTCCACACTGCAATCATTTTAGCCTACTTCTGGTTGGTCATTTCACCATTCATAATCATAAGCCAGTAAGACGTAAACACTGGCAACCCCAACAAACGGTTCGTTTCAATTACCATTCAATACCGAAAACTTAAAACGTATTCGCGCGCATATTAATATACCGTGCTGACCTCCAAATCCGTTCGTTCTTCCAGGAAACAAACAAACAAACAAACCAATAATAATACATCTAACAAAACTTTCCTGCAAACCCAAAGAAGGGGAAGGCAATCGGAAACGGAACAGCAGAAAAACAAACAGCGAGCAGAACAATAAAAACCGGAAGGCACGGAACAACGGAGAAAAAGAAAAAAAAAACAGGAATAAAAAAGAGGAGGAGGGAGGGGGTGGTATTAGTATTAGTAGTACAGTAGTAATAGTAATGCCGTAGTAGTAGTCGTCGAAAAAGAGGGAAGCGCGGACCAACAAGAAAGAAAAGCCGGAATTGCTGTCTGCCTGACCTAGTACGGCGCATTAATATCTTTAATGGCTTTGCATAAATCTCGGCCGAAGCGTCATTATCGACTGCGGGAAGCCATCGCCTGCCGTCTGCGCACGAGAGCGGGTCATTGCATCGATTGCAAAGATCCTTCAAGCGAGCATTGCAACCTTCCAGTCAACCCCCCATCTCCCCTATTACGATATACCCATACCCCCTGGTTTTTATATACCCCTGATTTTTTCGTTCGTTTTCATCAAAGTTATAGTCATCAAAAGCGGAAATTATGACGAAACACTACAAAAAACATGTCTACATTGTCTCAATGCAGGGCAATTTCAATTCAACTAAGAGTGTTGCTACAACATTACGCGTATTTATAAAACACTATAAAAGTTATGTAGTCCCACGAAGTATATTTTAGTAAATAAAAATGTCACTTTTTTCACCGTGTGGCATATAATGTACACAAAGTATGTAATTAGTAACAGGAGAGAAGGCAGATACAAGTTTACCGAAAAAATTAGCATAAAAACCTGTCAAATTCCATGTCATATTTGTATGAAATACTAATAAAAAATCACGAGTCTACATTTAACAAATTACAATAACAATGAAACGTAGCAATTTAAAACTTCCCGCCAAATCGATTTCGACAATGAAATGTTCAATGGCCAATGACGTCAGTTTGACGTTAAACTCAGCAAGGCGGGAAAAATGTTTAAGTTCAAAATGTAAATTCGAATGACGTCATAATGCTTTCGTTGGATACAAGTCATTAAAATATGCTTATTTAACGAAATTGAAAGTTAAATTCCTAGAGCGTTATTTATGAATACTAGATAAATGTGTAAGCTAAAAACATTCTAATTTTCGTGTTAGAATCATCATTAAAAATGATGAACAGTAGTGTTATCTTCAATGTAACTTATCACAGTTGGGAATACAGCATTAAACATTATCGCACAAGTTTATGTTCGGACATATATTTTGTACCTAAACCTTTATTATAGGTTTACAACTTCAGTAGATACGAATAAACAAATGCACACACAAAAACCTCACCCTCGTCATACTTTAAAAAAAAAACAACCAAAACTCTGATTAATGCGAAAATCAGGAAAGGGGGGGGGTTACATACGGATTTCCGAAAATTTACGACTACCACCATGGATAGTTTTTATTCAATATTCGATGACTTCGGCGACAGAAGAATAAGAAAGAGGGAGTGTTGAGAACAAAACCTAATCCATCACGCATTTAAATGAAAATGAAAAAGAAATCGGTTTGCGAGTAAGAGAACGCACAAAAGAGTGAGAGAGAGAACATTCCGAATCGAGCGATAACATTAAGGCGAAAGAGAATAAAAGAATAGAAAAATCGATTTCTTTTTCTTTTTCTTCAATTTTTCGAAAACGTATCATACCAAATCATTATTTTCTTTTCGTCCACCCCCTTCTTCCTCTCTATCGTCGTTCGAATTGTTCCCATTAAAAACGAAGAATTCGACGAAAGCAATGCTTTTCTCTCTTCTACCCCCTCCCCCCTTTGCCTCAACTCGTTTGCTGACGTTCACATATCCCCCCAACTTCTATTTCATTCTTTTTTTTTTCCTTCATCCAACCCTTAAGCTCAACGACAGTCATAAAATCGGCCAACAAGATTTTCAGTCGTCGATCGGAAAAGCTCGAGACAATGGCGATATTCGAATATTACGTTCTTTTGTTTGTTTGATTTTTTTCCTGATGATAAACTTATCCTCTAACATAACCAAAGACAATATCGATTCGCATTCAACAGTTGTACCACGTTGAGCCTAACAAAAAACAACAACTTCAGTTTCGCAATACTGATGTTGAAACGAGGTATGAAACTATACTGTATTTATATACCTTACACTAGTATATAAATATATTACATTATCAGGTATATACTAAGTTATATACAAGAACTATAGGTATATAACTATAGTAAAACTAACTTCTTGCACTATGAATCATCGTCTATATGCAATAGTCAGACTGTGCATACACGTGTATGACGTCAGATAAAGTTTGGATCAATGGAATTTGATTGAAAAAGCTTGACGTGTAAAATGGGCTTTATGAAAACCAGTGTTTTTAAAAATAATTACATTAATTATTATGAAAATCGATAAAAATTTAAAGTTAAAGCATGGAGATATTTTATCTCTATGGTTAAAGTATACTCTCGTATACGCTGAAAAATAACATTGCATATAATACAATTATGCAATTTGTTTCACATTATACGTTGTATAGTATGATATAATACAAAAAATTAGAATTTTAGTCAATTCTAAACTTCAAGCAAGCACCAATTTTTCACTTCAGCAACTGTCTCTATCTTGTGTGGACACTATTGATCTCCATTTGTTGCAGCCCACCATCGTGAACATTCCACACACACAAGAAGAAGAAAAAAAATTCCCAAGAAACTTCCAAGAAGAGAAGGCAATGGAGGGTTAAGAAATGAATACGAATTGCTGCGTGCAAAACTATTAGGAGTTGGACCGGGATTTTCGGTTGATCTATTTCTTGAAATCTTTTTTTCTTCGCTATTCGAACTTCCTATTCGATCTTTATTCTTTAAAAAAAAAAAAAAAGTATATAAAATAAAATAAAAAAATTTTCCCCGTCAGCAAAAGTTGGTGGATTTAAGTAACACTTTCGGATGTGCTTTTTGCCTCTCTTTTCCTTATGTCGAATCGCTCGATATCCATTTATTAAGCTGTCGCCAGCCTAAAACTGCGAGCAAAGCAATACATTTTCATCAGACAATAGGTGAGAAATAGTTGGGAGTTGTTCGGGTTCCCCTTGGACAAAGGTGTATAAAAGGAAAAGTTTTGCTTATCGAAGAATAAGTAAAAAGAAGAAAAAAAAATAAGACATTAAGATTTTTCTTTTTCACTTTCCCTTCACAGCTTCCTATTTTATGGGGTTTCCATTTCGGGTATATATACGTACGTAGATAAATAATTTTTTTTTCTTTCATTATAATGGGTTTCAATTTTAATTTCTTTTTTTTTTATCTTCCAGAACAATTTTTTTTTTCATATAACCAGCACTTAATAGGAAATTTCCTTAATGTTCTATACGAACAACTGCCAAGAAATCTATGATTCTTTCACACACAAAAAAATTTCATACAAGAAAAACAGACTTTTCTGTAATTCAGCAAATTAAATAATTCGTTATAATCGTAAAAAGGAAGTTCTTTCTATAAAAAGAAAAAATTGGGTACAGACTTTACTACATTGAAATCCTAATTGTTACATTCACCTAATAAGCTACTGAACACTGTAACAAATCTATCTTCAATACAAAAAATTCAGACCGCAGTATTATAGCTTAAAACATTTTGAATACTTTTTCTTTAATAAAGAAGCTGTTTGTGGCGCTTGGGTATAGATTCCAGACTTCCAGTTTAGGTTAAATTACTTTTATGATTAATGACAACTAATTACGTGTTGTATTTTTTACTGGTATTCATAACTACAGACACTAGGTTAGCCATAAACAACAACGACAACCCCATACGCTAACCACTATCGGTTTCTCCGTTAAAGAAATTGGTATAGCAAATATTATACCACTGTTTATGAAATCTACCCAAAAGTATATATTCACAAACTTGCCTTAAAAACGAACAATAATAGATAGGCTTTCAGCGAACACTAGAAACGCGAAACGATTGAAAAATATGGCTCGAGCTGTCGGTTCAGCGAGAACTTGTGGGAACGAGTGTTTGTAAAAAGTATTCAAGAGTGGTGTAGAAATAATCGTTCACCCCTTTCGCGCCCTCATAAATCTTGAGGAGGGGCCCCATCCTCCACGGTTTGCGGATTGTGAAAGGTGTAACGTTGCCAAAAGGCCACGCGATGGATTCGGGAATGCTTTTAGTCAACAATAAATTCTCATTTGAAATGCAAACCTCCAGTTGTCTTCCATTTAAGTCTCAGGAGGAAAGCGCAAACTCAAACTACATAGTATTCACGTTTTTTTCCCTCTAGAATTCGAGCTAATTATCAACACACGCATACAGTAAAACTGAAGAAAAAAAACACAACGAATTCAGCTTAGAAGTATAGAAAGGCCTAGATTTAAAAGTAGCTATTATTAATATATTGAATAAAAATTAATTATATTATATGTTAGAATTGAAAGGTGTTAAGTGACATTTTTACAATTTCGAAGAAAAAGCGTTTCAAGATCTGAACTTGCTTATGAGCTACGTTACACTTCTTGCACTAATATCTTGCACATTTTGTTGTTTTGTTCAAAGTTAAGCGTTATGAAAGTAAAATTGCATTTAACACATTCGAAAATGCTTCTAGGTCATTTTTGACAAAAATGTCACTTAACACCCTTTTGCATTAAGTCCTTCCATTATGTTCTATATGTTAAAACTGTATATAATGTCTTTATACTTGAAAAAACATAAAACATAAAGTTATATTTATACACGCTTGATAAGCATTTTCGTTTTAGTTAGGCAGGCTCCAGCAAACTATTAAGATGTATAGAACTAGTGGGAACTTTCCAAACCAACTTTTCTTGGACACCAATCATTATCATCTTACCAAAAAAAAGCTGAGTTTGCATTTGAAGAAGAACTTTACAGCCCTCAGTGCTAAATGGCACGCATAAAAATCCTTAACCATACGTCCACGAAAACTAAAAAAGACGAGAGGAAAAAAAAAGTGGACGAGCTAAGCATTTAAAAAAAACATAAAACGCCAAAGAGAAAAAACGAAATGGTCCAACAAATTGGCCATAGTCCAGAGACGTACAAATTAAAAAAAACGACCTAAAAAAAAAAGACACCTTCACTAGTCTAATTTCAATTAAAAGACAACCATCTTAACCTAATTTACCCTTACTAAAACTCAAGGACAGTACAAACCCTGTATATTAAAAAATACAACAGAGAAACAACGCCAAAGTATCTTGCAAGTCAAACTTAATGACTTTAATGACACTTACAAAAAGTACATTACAGCCGGTAGCGTATAAAAAATAAATTGACAGCAAAGGGTGACAATTGAGTTGCAGTTTTATTGGAAAAGAGTATTAAAGAGAAAAAAAATATATATTTCTTTTTCTTCGTTATATATCTATTTTTTTTTTATCTGTTCAACAAGGAAATGGAATTGTCTGCAGTAGTAGAAGGAAGTGGCCTAAAACCCTCTCAAAATCCTAATCGTCATTTCACCTCAATTATCGCTTAACGGTATTCTACCGAAAACCAGAAAAAAAAACACATTGGACGGAAATACAAAAGCAAGACTTTTTATCTCTTCTCGGTTTTTATTACCACAAAATGAAGGAAGAGGGGGGACAGATGATATAGTGCAAAAAAAAAAAAAAATGGGAGACAAAAAACAAAACAAAATAACCACATCTCGCCCACAAAAGAGGAACTTGCTGTAGGTCCTCTAACACCGTCTTTTGACGTTCTCATTTTTGGAAAACAATTAGTCTCCCAACATAAGCAGGACACGTTTGTCTTCTCATCTTACGTGATCAATTAGCGCTTGATTAACTTTTCCTTTTTCATCATTTCTAAGCTTTTTTTACTCGAAATCTATCTCATCGAACGAAAAATTTGTCGTCTCATCTTCCGATAATGGTTAAAATTGCTGACACATTTTATCTTTTTGAACCCGTCATACCACCAGTGTTTAAATGATTTTTCAAAGAAAATTGACTTTCTTCTTTTCTTCTTTTTTTTCAAAACGTTATAAAAAATGACCACAAACATAAATCATTTATATTAACTACCTAATACATTTTTTTATAGTTACGTTATAAAACGCGATATTCGTAACATCCTATTTTATATTAGAATTGCATATTTTAGTGTATCCTGTGTTTATTTGTTTTAATTATAACATAGTTCTAGCTTAACGTATATCTTTTTTTAGAAAATTAAGTGAATTTCACGGAAACACATCACCCTAACATACAAAATAAAATATAATAGAGGAATTCAAATTTGAACTAGGTTATGTTTGGTGCATAAAAACGTGGAAATATCAAACAAAATCTAGTTCAATATTCAAACAACCTCTCGTATATTCTGAATTTAACACAGTCCCTGTGATATTATTTAAAGCATTTCAGGGACATAGATAAACACACAAACAGATCTGGGTAATTGTATATAGTGATAATAAAGTTAGTTAGATCCATTAATAAGACGAATAACAAAATTAAGAATAAAAATTTACAATAGTATAACTTGTTTCATTAAATGGCGAATAACACCTATCATTGAACCCATATCAATAACAACGCCTAAATTGTACGTAAGATATACTGTAAATCTGAAAATCAATACCAACACTCTCTTCGGTGACCTAAACCACTAGTTCAATTTCCACCAAAACTGCTAGTCCTAATAATCCAATCAGAAAACACCAATGGTCAACCAATCTTACCCCACCATCAACATTCGAAGTTCGAAATCAGAAAGTGTATCATCATCATCCATCTGCTACCACTGTTGATGATGTGTCCATCTCTTCGCCTCGAGCCACAGTTATACAGGGTGTGTTAAGATGGAGGGGAGGTAGGTATAGAAAGAGAGAAGCCTCGTTTTCGAAATTGTGGCAGTTAGCAGTTATCGTTTGGTGCACACACATACACACGAGGAAAACAGACGCCTCTGATCCCAACTGATTGCAATCCCGGATAATTGGGTTGTTGATCTCGGAGTAAATCACCCACCCGGTCCTTTCACCGGTTGCCAGGGGTAACCTATAGTGGACCACGTAAAGAAAAAAACTTTCTCCCAAAACCCCCACACCTGATAAACGAGAAATTATGACGTCTGCTCCTCCTGTCTCTTGTGATATTGCCGCCGTAAACCTCTTTTCCTGGAGCCCTGGGCTCCAGATGGGTTCTTGCTGACCAACTAATGATGAGAAGCCCCAATATAAACTCAAACTCTCAGTTAAAAATAATAGCAAAAAAAGAAGATATTTGATGATTGGAACTGTGTGTACATGTTTGTGTTACTAACCCTACTCTCTAAATATAAAGTAGTATAAGTACTTGGAAATTTTCTGCTATGCCTAGATGCTAAATTGACAAACCACCTTCACAGTTAATTGATATGTAAGGTATATCAATTGGTGTAACGGTACTTCTTAAACTTTAAAATAAAACAAATCTGAATATAATGAAGAAAAAAAAACAAACAAAAAAACCAGGAAAAAATGCAAAACGTAAGGTTTACGTGTTCTTTTCTGTAAAATTTTGTATCGTAACTTGATTGAAAGTCTTGCTTCTAGTGTTAAAAACACCAGTGGCAATACAGACAGAAAAATTACTTGTACATTAAAAATCATTTTTAAGATAACTCTTTATATATATATAATTTAGCATTTTATGCGATCTATGCGTAATTCGATATTTAAATTATGCGAGATTTGAGTTATTCTATGTTCGATTTTTGCAATTTTTTATTCGATTTGTGCGATTTTTGCTACATTGAACTTATGCGGTTTTATTTTTATTATTTTATTTTATTATCTTCACCCCACAGGGACGTATAAACGGGACCAATTAAAAAAAATGCTACCAAAGACAACAATAAAGAACAGAGAACATAATTTTTCAATTTATGCAATTTTTGGTCCATTAGACTATACAGAAGATATATCATAAACGTCTGTAGATGGCAGTATACGTTCAATTCTCAGCTCACTTACACACAAAGCCACTCACAAGTAAAGCTAAGATAAAGCGTATAATAATAATAATCATTCAAAAGAGATTGATTGATCGACGATTCGCAACTTGATTAAAGTGCATGTCTTAAGGGGTCTTTTTCGCTGTTCCTATAAATTCGGGATGAAAAAGAACCCCAAACACGACAATGGCAGGCTGTCCAGCGAAAACCAAACATGCAACATGTCCTTGGAGACTATTTTCTAAGGCGGAAAAGGATCAATTGATTCCGTACGGAAGCTGGACAAGGGGTTCCTAATTAGCCTCCAAATCCCTCGAGGGATTAAAACTGGGCGAGGACACTAATGTGTGACAACCACCTTCTTCCTTTCCTTCATTTCCTGTACTGTACTCTTTTAACTCCCCAAACAAAACATTTTTTTTTTCCTTTCTAAAAAATAAAAATAAATTTACAAAAGTCTACCTTCGTCTTGTATAAACAGACGACAACAGTACATAGAAATGTGCTTACTTTGCAACAGCAGCAACAACTTTACTCTACGTGTCGAAAATCTCGGTGTAATTAAGGGGTAATAAGGCAACCTGTAACCCATGTTGGAGCATTAATTAAATTACGGTAATCATTTCTCGCCGAACAAACTAATCCATCAAAACAAACTTGACTTTAGCAACATGTGTGTGTGTGTTGTGAGTTTTGCATTATTATTATCATCATTGCGCTTGCCACAACGTTGTGCACATTTCCACGCAAATAACAAGCCATTGAAAAATAAAAGTTGTAATATTGCAGTTTGTCTTTTTTAAAAAAAAAAAAAAAAAGGTTTACAAAATTTAAAAAGTGTGAAACTCAAATGCAAGTGTGCGTGTATGTTTGTTGTGTTGTGTTGAGAGGCTCGGTTTTAATTACGTTTCTGGCGACTGCTTTAAGTTGAATTCGCTGAAGATGACATCTTCATTTTAATGAGCAGCTCGTGCCTCCGACAAGACCCTTAAGTGCACCTGATCGTTGCTTATGTATACGTAAATCATCGCTTCCAAATAAAAAAAAAAAAGAAGAAAATTTGTAAGCTTTCTCTTACCAAGTGATAAAAAAAATATAAATAGAAATGATGAAGTACTGAGATTTTAAATGTAATACAAAATAAACAAAAAAAAACTGCAGGCGTCCGGTCAAATTAATAAGCTTAATTACTGATAGAAGTGTGCGCTTCAAAGTGAGTTTCTTGTGTGATTAAAATAGATTATTTGAAGAAGTAAGCAAAATCCAAGAAACTGGGCTCGAAAATTTTTTAAATCGTTTCTTGTTTCTTCTACTAATATCTAACACAATGTTAGCCACGTTATATTGCATTGTCTATTTTTGCTTTAAAATATTAATTAATTATGGCCTGTTTGAATTTTTCTATTTTCATCGAATAATAAACTGCTTACAATAAGAAATGGGTTATTATGATCACTTTGAGATTAGTACTTTTTGATAACAATAACCGGCTGATGACATCATACAATGAATAAAAAAAACGTGTCTTGAGACACATAGATAAAATAATGTGTCCAGTGTCTTGAGACTGGCTGATCATGATAAAAATAGCCGATAACAATAGACTCACGAACGTCGAGGGTTCAACGTGTAGGAGGTTAACGACAAATACTATGGCAACAACCATTAGCTGTATAACACAGCGCATTGCTACAACTTTATAAGGCTTTCCAGCATTACGAAGAGCACTGCTGTACAGCTAACTTACGAACAGACAGATATTTTTATTTTATTTTATTTTATATGACAGTGAATTCACGGGTTTTTCTTTTAGTTTATTTTGAAACTGATCAACTAAATCTTTTTAAGACGTGTCATTAGTTTTGTACCATCAGCATTTTTAATCAGGAAGTGTGAAGTGTTCTATTATAAATCCTTATCACTTATATCTATAAAAACAATAACAGTGTAATTCCCTACCGTGAGACACATAATTTAAAAAGCAAGTGAATACGCCTTCCAATGGCAAAGGCAAAAAACAAAAGCAGGTGACTTATATTTATGCGATGATTATCTATTATTCCATTATAGCCGACAAAATGCAACTCTAGTTATGTATAGTGTATTATTTCAGTAGTCTATAAAGTATTAGTCACAACTATTTCGAACTCAAGAGTGCTATGGTGCATGACAGCTATTTTACCCTTTATATTTGTTATTATAACATTATTTGCTGTTGTCATTTCCTATACAAACTTGGGTAATAATACTTTATAAGATTAAAAGCAACATTACCATCATTTTCCACAGATACACATTCCGAAAAAATATTAACAAAAAAAAACACGTTTAAAGCTATGTCGAGTGTTTTGCACGCTACTCAACAACACGTTTCAGCTGTAAACTAACTTGACTCGTAAAAATTACATTCGGAGGAAAAAGAGAGAGAGAGAAAAAAAACAACAATATTACGAATTTCAACAATTTGGAACTTAAAATAATGACTCTTGTACTACTCGCAGTAGCAATAGCCATTAAGCGTGTCTCCTTTTGTCGACTAATGCGCGTGCGCCATTCGATCCGCCAAATGGTTTATGGAGAGAATGTCGCTTATGTCGGCTTGACACGACATCGTAGCACGTGGGAAAGAACAAGAGTCTAGCGCATGCGCAAACGACAACACACCGTTCCCATCCATCTTCACAAATGAGGTTTCCAGTTTTTTTTTCTCTCTATTTTATATATTTAAGCCCTGAAACAAACCCCCACCACCCCCTACACAAACTACTACATCTGCGTGTTTCTAAATTCGCAATAACGAAAACGTGAAAACATGGGTTTTAACACTACTTAAGATGATATAAGGTTATGATGTAAGGTTAACACAACAAGATGAGTGTTAAAGTATTCCTGAAATACTGTATAACAACCTTTTCATTTAGCACAACTATAAGCTAACCAATGATCTATAAAACAAACGAACAGTGAAGTGTGATTATTAAATAACGAGTACCGGTACATTAAAAATGCTTTTTAAGCATAGTCTTTATATGCGAGTACAGATATACAGACATACTGTATGTACATACATAATGCAAAAAATTCATTTTCGATTTCTGCAATTTTCGATTTATTCACTTATTTATTCACATTCATATATGCGATTTTGTTTACATTGGATTTACGCGGTTTTTGATTCACGAGAAGGACTTCTCGTTTTATGCGTTTTGTTGGCACATTGAACTATAAAGTATATTTATTTATTATATATTTGTTTATCTTATATTTGTTTCCTTTTTGTGTATTGTTTGACAAAAATCCATTCGGATGCTCCTTTTAAATAAAATGAATAAAATATTCCCATAAAAGACTGTAGATGGCAGTGTACAATCAATTACTCACCAGCTCACTGACTCACAAGTGAAGCTAATATAAAGAGTATAATAAGTATTATTACGAATGAGAATTTATCGTGTATTTATATAAACAATATCAGAGCAAATAATAATAATGTAAGATTTGACATCTATCCGAAGTGAAACCATCTCTATCACGTTTCTCGGCCATGATGCTGGCAACATCATGTACAGTATTCACTGAGTAAACTGATGCACTATGTAAATATATATTTATTTTTTTTACAAGCAAATAAAAATAAAAATGATAAGCGAGTGCTAAGTATATATCTACTCTAATGGCAAGTTAAACAAACTATATATTCATTTCTGCATTATGTTTTTACAACCACCATTTCTTTTCATGAAGCTATTTATTCGTTCCTTTTATTCTAAAGGGAAAAAAACAGACACACACACGTCTAGGAAAATCGTCATAATCTTAAATAACCTCAACAAATGAAACCTTTTGCCAAAGAATAAAAAAAAATTTTTTTTTTAAAAAAACAACTCAAAAATAGCAAAGATGTACTAGAATCTACTTGGAAAAAAAATAAGACAGTGTTCTGGAAAATAGCCAAAGAACGCGTTTCTCACCAAACAATCTCACACAATAAGAAGGTGATAGTTCTCCGCCCCCGCTATCTTCCTAGCATTTGGATTTTTTTTTCTAACATTGACAAAAAATAAACCCGAATGGCGCTAAATAAGCAATGGCACGTAGAAAGGGTTAAAAAAAAATTCAGTTTGGTAATTTTCTACCATACCTTTTTTTTTTCAGGTAAGTTTTATTGCAACACTGTAGCAATAAGACTTAGACTTAAAGGCTATATTCCTTAGTAAAAGTTCTTTGTACTCAAACCATATATTTGTTAAATATGGTACATTTTCAGCCGTGTCGATAGAATTATGTTAGAATAATGGAAATCTTATATACAGTAGAGGCTCCATATGGAAATTTTATGACACTATATGGGAATCAATTGTACCACAAAAAAAATCCTTACTGAGAAAATCATTCCTACCTTACAACAGTATTAACAACACTACTAGAAGATCAAGAATCGAAACAATTTCTTACCTGTAAAGAAAAAAATATATATAATTATCTATAATGTATGTATCTATAGCACAACAAGTCAATACCAATAATTTTGTGAACTATTACAGAATGTGTCAAATGATGAAAAAATATATCAATTTACGATATGTTCAAGAATAAATGCAATTAATAATAATAATGGCTCAAATTTGTGCGTGTACGTGTGGTGGACGCCTTAGGCCCGCACATCCACGCAGGAGTCTCTATCAAGTCAGCTGTTATTGATGGTTTTTAACTCGAAACCAGTCATAAATGAAACATTCTGTCACTGGACGGATTTAATTGGTTGGTTGTAAAGGTAAAAAGTACAAATACCTTATGTTAGTTTTGTAGTTATGAATCTAAAAGTTGTATTACTAATTCGGAACCCCTATATCATGTCCCCGCGTTACAGCACAAATCTAATTTATAATAGTATGTCAATAAGCATGTCAAGTACAACTACATTATTACAATTCTCTAATTAACCTGGATGTAAATAGAAAATTTCCTTTGCAAAATTAGAAAACGCGGATAAAAAAAAAATTAAACTGATGTTGACGTGACTCCATCTGCAGTCGAGTTTGATTATGAAAATAATAAAACTCGATAAAAACAAAAATTAAATAGTTTAGTATAGAGAGGTTGTACGCACATTCAAGTGTTTTGCATGATGTCATTAAAAATCATTAACATCTTAACACAAAGTCCAGTCGTGCGCAAGTTTCCACCGTTTCTAGCAGTAATTAATCAAGTTCATTACTTTATCGAAAAAACGACTTAAGGCGATCATTCATCACACGTGACCCTTCAACTTCGCAACCGACAGTGTCCTAAAATTAATAAGGTCGTAATGGATAGCAAACTAAGTCAGTGGAATCGTTAATCCGTGCAGAAAGATGTCCAAAAATTGCTTATTCATCGTCAAAACACGTCACACCAAACGACGAGGTGAAGACAACATTTGCTTTTAGGTATTTAATATTAAAAAAAATAAAAGTCACACCTTGTTATACAGCATCCAACACGAAAATGTCAAACAGATGAATTATAACTACCAGCTATTACACGGTCGTCAACTTAATAGACAAAGTTACTTTATAATATAAACGCCTCGTGTCACTTACGATTTTTGTTGGGCAAGTCCAGAAATTTTTGTGAACAATTATTATTATTATTATTTATTGACCAATCCAAAGGGATCACAGAATACAAAATAAAAGTATATACAATTTCAAAAAAAAAAAATGAAAATTAGACGAATGATAAAATCTACTAGAAACAGGAAATAGAATTGGTGATCAGTTAAACTGTACTATAGGAAGGAAAAGAAACAGCTAATGATTACAGTGCCGGATATAAATGCGAAGTTCTCGATCAATATGTTTGTAATTAAGTGGAGGATTCATCTTAGTTAGTTTACGGAGTCTAATTGGGAGAGTGTTCCATTCAATAAAAGTATTATACGGGTATCGGAGAGATGAGAATTTTTGATGTGGATGGGGAAAATTAAATTTATAACTATTGGTTGATCGATGATTAGTGGGAATGTTAAAATATTGAGAGTAGGAATGGAGTGGGTGGTCTGGACTGTTAAGGAAGCGAAATATTTCTTTCAGCTATTTCAAATATTTCTATTTCTTTCAATTGTTACGTCAACGTTTTGTCCAGCCAATGAAAACTGGTTGTCAAGAAGCTGACGTCACAGTTGTTCACAGAATTGCTGGACCAAAATCTATGACAGGAGGCCTTCAGGCAAGATGTCCCATCATGATACTCCAACTTTTTCTGTTTAACTAAATGACACTGTTGGAGTTTCATGGTGGATACCTTGTCTGGTTTTTACTAGAGTATAAACAACGACATCAAGCTTAATCAATTGAAATAATACATGGAATAAATGAACGACAAAGTAAACAAGTACATTCAAAATGCTTTTTAAGCATACTCTTTATATAGCCTACTGTCATAAACGATATACTGTAAGTACATGCATAATGCAAAGAATCCATTTTTGCGAAATTCGATTTATGCGAATAAAATCTTATGCAATCTCTGAGTATTTTCGATGTGCGTGTTTTGAGTAATTCTATTTTTTTTTGTTGCAATTTTCGATTAATGCGAATTTCAAAATTATGAGAAATAGAAATTTATGCGATCGTTGAGTCATTCGGTATTTGATATATATATATGCGAGTTTTGAGTAATTCCATTTTATAATTTCTGCAATTTTCGATTTATTTATTTATATGTGCGATTTTTTTTTCATATTGGGCTTATGCGGTTTTTGATTTACGTGAAGAACTTATGCGGTTCTCGTTTTATGCGTGTTTTGATATATTGGACTACACAGTGTATTCTCATACATTCAATTCCCAGCTCACTCACAAGTGAAGTTAATATGAAGAGTATACGAACACATTAAAAACATTTAAAAAAAAAAAAATAGACTAAATACGAAATACGACAGATAAAAGATGAAATGAAATAAATGAGCAATCGGAAAAAGTGGGGAAAAAAAGACGAAACGACCAGGGCCAAAACCAAGAAAAAAAGTAGTAGTGGCAGTTGAAATAAAACGTCGGCGCCGGAAAAGGGGGCAATAAATGTGGCCCGCCCGCCCATCCATAACCAATGGCTCTAATTAGGCATCTCGACAATATGCATAAATCTTGCACCGCCATCACTCACTCGACTTTATCTCCGCCCCGGTTTCCAAGTCGAAGCGAAATTTAAAACCTCCTCCCCCCCCCCCTCTCGTTCCCCTCAACATCGACTACATGTATACAGATAGGCGGAGGAGATAAACGACGACAGCTTTTTAATCAATAAAGACGACACAGACGACGTGGTTGACACGAAGAAAGTAACAGTAAAAGAGGACCAACGTTGATAAATGGTTTAGTTCCAAGCTAAGTTTTGAACTCGGCAGCACTTCACTGTTATCTGTACTATTGTATACTGATGTGAGTTTAATTTTTTGTTGTTGTTGTTTTAATTTTTTATTTGTTTCACGACACTGAATTCTAAAATAATTAAACCCATAGATTTTAAATTATGAATAAAGATCAATATGCATCTGATTTTTATATTTTAGCATGGTTCTGGGCGATATTTGAAAATCACATTTCTTACAACGAAAATCAAATCACGCCTTCAATAAATCAAAAAAAGTGTTTCAAAAAACGAAATCAAAACCCATTTTTCCTGTTTTTCAGAACTATAACACTTAAAGTAAAGCGTTCAGATGATTAGTCTACAACTATATTGATCTACATGGTATTGCAAGCAGTGATGTAAACCTGCACAACATCCGAGTATTTACCTGAAATATCTTTACCCCCCTTATAGCTACAGTAATTTTTTCCTTATAGTATTTACCTTATAGCTTCGGTTTGGTCGAAGATCGGCTTTTGCGAATGTGTAGTGATGCTTATTTCAGATAAATCCCAACATTGAATTCGCGAACAGTTAGTGTTCGTGGACATTGGTGTTGGGATTTAGCCACGTCTGAAATAACGATCACAACACATGATCTTACCAAACCAAAAGTTGGATTGTGTCCGTCAGATTTCTTGTAATGCACTAATAATAACCGATTTACAATTTGAATCGCTAGTTCGTGTCATTATAGCTAGGTCTATAATGACCAAACTCTAATAACTCTATAATAGTCAGTTATAAAAATACTATATTATTATGTGATG
Source organism: Cryptops parisi (assembly GCA_034695005.1). Taxonomy (NCBI): domain Eukaryota; kingdom Metazoa; phylum Arthropoda; class Chilopoda; order Scolopendromorpha; family Cryptopidae; genus Cryptops; species Cryptops parisi. The sequence goes on along the minus strand of JAQIWH010000664.1, from coordinate 17,304 downwards.
GAAACAAATACCAAAATATAAGATTTTCATAAAACCACGTTTGCTTAAACAGCACCGTCTGTTTTACAAAGAAGCCAGAATTTTTGGACGAATCTTATTTTGTTCGCGTTTAAATATTTTTTTTCCAATAAATGAGATTATTTCAAAAACGAGTTATAGTACTTTATTAAAGGAACCGATATAATCATAAAATATAATCACACTATAACATTCTACTAAACTACCCACTAAAATCGGCAACCAAACCAACATGAGAACCAACAAAACAGCTGCCACATCGTTTCTAAAATGTATCAAGTGCCTCGTTTATTTTATCTCATCTCTCAACCACATAGCAATTTTATAGTTTTTCTCATAATGGACCATCTAAGACACATAAAATAAAACCTCCAACTGCGCAAACACGTATGTCATCACCATCATCATCAACAACAACGCATACACATGCAAAGACACATACACACACTGACAAAACAAAAAGGAAGGGTTTAATAAGGGCGAACCCCTTATTTTCCTCAACCTCACCCCCTTCGGTTGAAAAGAAAAGGGTCTCGAAAACAATAATTGAATATAATAATTTCACCATCATTAGGCCATTAGGTGCAGTAAAGCGGGTCGAGGCAATGCGTGCTCGAGATAAAAGGAAGACAAATAAAATACGTTATCGGAATGACGACACTTTCAGTATTGTTCTCAGTGCGTGTGTCGTTATCCAAGAGATGAAACGCGTTGTCGAGGGCCAAACGAGCGAAGAAGGAAAATAGCCAATTAATGAGCGACTCCGAGGCAATTACGAGAGGCAAAAGGAAAGGGGGGTAAAGGGGGAGAAGAGTAAAAAAAAAAGATTTTTTATTAACACGCAATCCGTAAATCTCATAATTGATCTTCAACCGTTTTAACCAGGCCTCTGTCGTAAAGAAGCACGAGAAAGTGGAAGACGAGAAAAAAATTGAAGAGAAAATTGTTTTCGCGGGGTTTTTCTGGATAAAGAAACAACAGCTGCACCCAACTTCCTCGTAAGATTCCTCGTTTTTTTTTACCGACTTGTCTATAATAGGGTAGTAGTTAACGAGATCCGAACCTAACACATGCGTCTGATAATTATTAACGTAATTGTATACATATTCCTATCTAGGACACTATTATTGAAAAGATAAAAAATAAATGAATCGGAGCTTGAAACGACAACTGTCAATTATATAGCGTTTCCAAACGCGGAATAAAAATACTCTAGTTATCAAAAGTACAATTTGCCAACATCAGTTCGTCCGAAATTCCAAATCGTTTCGTGTTGTGTACTAACTTAAATAAATTGCAAATCCTACAAAAAAAATCGCATTCAAAGCAATATTAAAAAATGTAGTACTTTGTTACCACTATTGCAATAGTATAGTAGTGCTGTATCTAATTAACTCTTCATATATCAAGACTCAAAATGCCCTCCTGTGTTCGTTTTTGATATTTATTTTTTGTATTCATTTATTTATTTTCTTTCTGCGCTTGTCATTTGTCTCGTTAGTCCATGGTTAATCTCAGTGTGGCCGAATAAAACAAAAACGAATGCTTCAAAGTGTAAAACTGATCATTATGGCCTAAGCTTAAGAAAGCACTTTATTAACAATATTATATAAATAAATAAATAAATAAATATATTGACACAATTGAAGAAGTTATTTCCAAAACGTCTTATCTCCACTTTTCATTATTTTTTAGGCTCTGAAAACTATTTGTGCATCGCTAATTCCAACTATGTTATTTTCAAGACTCAAAATGTATTATTTCCTATTTCCTATTTATGGTCAAATGAATAAAAAAGACATTTCCTGAAAACGTCATTCATGAATTTAAGACATTTTAGAAATAAGCTCTTCAATTAAACTGCTACAGATAATCATAGAGTCGGTCCGTAGGCAACATACAACCATGAATTTTACCACCATAAGCCAATCATGGCCGAACGACAATTGCCTTCAATTGTGTTGCAATTAAATCCAATCATTAGAACACCAAAATTGGATAACAAAGTGTATTACAAATTGAAGAGCCTGATGTAAAAGCGTATCAAGTAACATGTTACTTATTTTTTTTTTAATTTCGAGAAAACTCGCGTTTCAAGATTTCAAGTTACCTCGCTGTCTATGGGCTTACTTCACACTTGTACTAATATCTTTGCACGCACATATTGTTGCATTGCTCAAAATTATGCACTGGGAAGATATAATTGCACCTAACACATTCGAAAACAATTCTAGGTCATTTTTGACGAAAATGTTACTTGACACCCTTTTGCACCAGGCCCTTCAATTATGTTGTCATGCAAATTATCGACTATTGCTTTTATAAAGTGAAAACTTTATAGCTTCGAATTGCTGTATCAATAACATCGATCAAATAAGATTAGATGGTTCATCTAATTTCTTTTACACACCTTGTAGAAACAGAAAGAAAGTCGTCTTAAATGATTGTGGATGGTTTATAGTGAAAAAAACAAAAACGAAACCGGTAATACTGCCACCACTATCAAGCAACCTCCCTATCGAACAAGTTGGTAAAGCACGCGCACCGGCTGAGAACAATGGTAAAAGGGAAGTGTTGTAAAAGAGAAAAAGCGGAATAGATGGTGATGGTATGGTGGTGGTTCTTCTCCTCCGGATAAATAATTGAATCTCCTCCGCTCGCGCCTTTACCTGATCAAACTGCAAGCCCAGCAGGAAATCGAGTGATTGGCAATTGCAACATCCTCTCTCGCCCAGGCCGCGGGGGCGGATTAGAACGGCACGTGGCATTAGAATAGATATTGGCTCGTCGCTTAAAACACCCACCCCCCAATCGCACGACCGCGCACACCGAGGAAAATGGAACCGGACACAAATCTCCGAGTCAATTTCCTTATTTGCTCGCGACTCCCTCGTCGTCGTTGTCGTAAGAAAAGAATTCGAGAAGAAGATGCAGTTGAAAGGAGGAGAGAAAAAAAAGATGTCAAAACGGGAGTTAACCGTATAAAAGCGAAGATCAACATCATTGACACGATCAAAAGTGCTATAAAGGAAATGTGTGATTGTGTAGATTGAAACGTTATTATTTTTATTTATGTATATTCTAGAAAATAAAGTGATCCATTATAAAATAAAAATTAGATAAACAGTTTCAAGTTCAATTGGTAGACTTGCAAAGGTGATTATAGCAGCTGACGGAATATGGTCATTTAAGCTATATCCAAATATTTAGCTTACTGAACTGGATGAAAACTTGCCTATAATTACAGTAACTATGAAAACTTCATCATGTAAAAAAGCAATTTTAAAACAAAAGTCAAACAAAAAAAAGTCTACCTTTATTAAACTTTATATGAGCCTATATCGTATTACAAGTAAATAGCCCGACAAAAACGATAAAAAATTTTTTCTTTTCATTACGCAATTACTTGTTTTAACTCATGTTGCTATACAATATTCGTTACAGTTATTTATTGTTTTAATTTTGACTTCGATACTCTTACATTTAGAGTATCGATTACGGTATTTTTCGGCATTTTCACGCACAGTGTGGTGGCGCTATCATAGCTGGTGAGGAGGAGCGCGCTACAATTTTATTAGATGGGTCGTTCAAGAAAATTAATTTTTATGTATTCAGTTACTTATTATAAAATAGTTGTCCCAAATATCGCATATTAAAACACATAAATGCTTACAAAAATTGTGTTGTAACACAAATTCATCAATATGACATGCCACATATTACACAACCTATTAACAATAAAGCGTATTAATAATTGACTTCCTAATCTCATGAAAACTATGATTTATATTGTTATTCGATCAACTCGAACAACATCTCGACAATCGTGCTAATCCAGTTTTGTTTTCAAACATATAGTAACCGTTGGAATTGTGATAAACCGAAGTTATTATGATTGTTAAACAATACAATTGCAAAGTTATGCAATATTAGGCCGCAGTCATGATGGCAATTTCCTCCCCCAAACAATAAAATCGACATTGAATCGAAACCCATAAAACAACGCAAACAAAACACACCCACTTCTGAGTGATCGGTCCAACATGTCGCAGCCCAAAATCCTTTCTAATTTTGCTCTAGCTTTATTTTTACGAGGCCATGCAACCGATTCAAGCTCCACAGATGGTTCTGACATCACCGTCTTACGACGGAAATCATTAGCGCATGCGCTTTAGCCCCACTTTTCTTAACATCTACTACTGAAACTACCAACCAAATAATAAAAAAGAAAAGAAACTCAGTTCTTTTTCCTTCCAAAAGAGACAAGATGCTCAGCCAATCCCTTTACGTTTTGTAGAACAAAGAAGTAAAAATTTCCATGGAAAGCGAAAGAAAGTATAACCGACAGATGTGGCAAGACGGATTGGCCCGAAACTGGTTGAATATTCCACTTTAATTGGAACAGATCACAAGGTGGAAAGTTCCACTCACGCTAAAGGTTTTATTGCCCCCCAAAAGTTTCTCAGCTGCGAAGAATAGGTCCAACGGCGAACTTTCCTTTCCCCCTATATAAGTTTTATGGCTGGTGCCAAACGCCAAAATGTGTTGTCTTTTCCGTTCATCGATTCACCAGCTTCTGTAAAGAACTCAACCATCTTCGCAAAAGAACTTCCAACAACGTCCTCAGAAGAAAATCGTTCAACTGCATTTTCATCAAGTTACTCTAAAGAACTTCTCTCCACCCACAACAAGGAAGAAAAAAAAACCATTACTACAAAAAAAAAGGGATGTGTATTGGCAAGTGGAATAAAAGTCTAGTACTAGTACTACAACTACTCAGAGTAAAAAAAATGGCATTAATTTCGTCGTGCACGGGTAATTACAAGACGAGTGAAATTTAGCCCTCGGTTGGCTGATTGCAATGTTCCATTTACTTCAGGCGCGCTTGAGTTACAACCAACGAAACGATGGAATAAATTAGGGCAAACAGTCGTATCTTTTCTCCCACTTCCACGCCCCCGCACACAACTGTCACACAAGTCATAGCATGATAATCATTCACCATCGGGTGTTGAGAAAGTGCTGATTACTTCCCAAGGTCAAAAGAATCATAAACAACAACCGCAACCAACCCACTTTCCAAACTCCCAACATTCATATGACTAACAAACGACTCATTAAATCTTACTCTATACACAGTATAGCAAGATTGTCAAATCGTCAAAAATTGCAAACTTAAGTCAACATAAAATTTTTATGTATCCTTTCAATAATTGTGTAAGTGTGTGTTGATTTGAAATGTTTGGAATGTGTATGCGCTTTGAGAATACTTCCCTACACCACATGTGGTGTAGGGAAGTTTCCGGAGCAAGCTTTGTACATTTATGAGCATGCTTCGCGTCCAAGTCTTATTAGCCAGGTAATTATTATTTATTTAATAATTATTTATTTACATATTTATTATTTAATTAAATATTTATCATTACCATTTATTGTCACCAGTCCCATCACGTCCAATAAGTTACTTTTCTTTTGTTTTCAGAATTAGGTTTTTTTGTTGTTGTTGTTGTTTATTTTAAACCTTTTTTTAACTTTTGTTTTTTAATAAAAAAATATTTCAAACAACACCAATGCAGCACTTTGGGATAGTGATAAACTGATCGACATTTTTTAATAAATGCTGCTTTTGTTCTGCTCATTTACAACATGCTACTTACAGCCTTTTAGGACGGGCATACAGAATGTTGGGTATGAAAATATGACAATGAAAATGCTATAGTATTTTTATTGTCATATTTTCATCAAAATTAAGAACCAAAAAAAATGCTAGCACCCGTGCTACAGCACGGAGTAACTCATAGTTGCTAATATTTGTCTGTCACTCTGTCCGTCCGTCTGAAGCGCCTTTTAAAGAAAATAAAAAACTCTCATCCTTCGCCGGAATACGAACCCGACAGCAGGCGGTAACGTTAACATTGAACCACCCATGCTACTCTTTTTGTACTGTATTTGATTGCAACACCATGATGTACTGTACAGTAGCTTACCCTAGCTCAAGGGGATGCGCACGAGCTAATTTTTTAATAATTCCAAGATTCAATGGCGATTCTGTGAATATCCTCAATTGTTGTGTTTCTATTATTACTTAGTAATTGGTTACTAACATTAAAGAGCGTTAAATTCACTGTCACACAGACAGAGCTGAAAAACTATGTTTTATAAAAAATTGCTCCATTCGTAAAAAAAATAGCATGTTAGAATAATATCATCTGAAATTGAAGCTAAAATCATCAGCAACAAAACGTATACCTACAAACAACCTGCTAAGTTATCTTTAATCATTGACACAACAGTACATGCCTAACAATCAGGTTTCTGAAAACTTAATATCACAACATCTAAAAAAAACAAGTAAGCTCCGCAAAGAAAATAAACTTTTCCCCAGTGAAGAACATCACAATACAATAAAAAGAAAATGTTTTTGAACTTTTTTGTATACGTATATATCCGACAGAGTTGAAATTGGATCTGCAAAAACTTCTGGACCCAAGAGGAAATGGTTTCCAAATTATAAATTGTCACGTCACGACCCCCTTTAGTTTTATGCTTTCCTTCCTTAAGGTCCCAAGTGTTCTTGATGTCTATTTACCAAAAAAATAATATTTTCTCCGCTTTCACACACATAGTGCTATACCCTCAACCACCATAAATACACTAAAAAAAAGTATAACAAAACAAGATGATACACAATCTTTTATCTCGTTCGTTCCTAGAACAAGTCCAACTCCATAGTCTCTTCGCGGAACCAAATCCCACTCATCATCTTTGGAAGGAGCGCCTAGTTGGGGAACACCCTTAAGCCCCTAACAAAAACATCCAAAGATAGTAACAGACAATAACTTCAAGAACATACATCAAGCCACAGAAAACCTATATAAAAAGTAAAAACTAGAGATTAAAGAATAAATAAATTTAAGAGTCGGGGGTAGGATAAAAAAAAGTAGATTGCGACAAAAGTTTACAATTTTCTGAAGGGTGTCTACGAAAAATTTGTATAGAATTCCCATCCGAAACGACGTCGAAGCCAGCCAGCAAGCAGCCATGTTCGTTGCATGTCACAAACGTTTGCTGGTCTGCTGGGTGCAATAACGCAAATTTATTGGCGATGGGCAAAAGCACGAGTTATTATATGAACGGGAAAAGGGTTCACCCCGTGATCATATGCAGAAGGAATGGAAGACTGGGCACGTCACTGCTGATTTACACCCCTCCACTGCCGACATAATTCCTCGGCCCCCCAGCGGATGTCGCCTTCTTCTTCTTCTACGGCTGCAAACACCTACTTTTCTCCCGCCCAGCCCTCCTAACCCCCCTTTTGCCCTGTTCTCCCCCTCTTTTGCTACAAATCGCAACCTGGTGACAAAATGCGACAACCGACACCGAAGAGCAATAAATGGAAAAGAGAAAAAACCGAAGAATGAAAAAAGATCAAGCTAGTTTGATAGAAAAGTTTGTCAATTTTCATGATGTACGTGTCAAAAGCGAAGGGCACCTTCACACTCAACAACCTGATCAAGCTGTATACGACAAATTGGATAACTGAATAGATGTATTCTAATTGAAACGAAATCGATTAGAAATACAATACAGAGTCGAAATATGGTATTTTTCAATTAGCAAAACACTAGTTCTTATTCGAAGAATAATTAGTAGATAAACTCAAAAACACCCCCTGAAATGTCACTATTGACCTCCTCACATATCGATTACTTAGTTCATCAAGCAGTTAATTATATAAGGCAAATGGGATATCTTATCTTACAAAATATCAGAAAACCCATTTACAAGAATGAATTTTAGATACTTAATTTTTGAAGAAAACGTTTCTTTTTGTTATTTTTGTCATGTATTTTATAAAAACTTTGAAAACTGAACATGTTTCAAAGAACCGAGTTTCATCCTCAGCTTGTAACATTTACAAGAAAATATAGTTTTTACAACAAAATATAGATTTTCTACTCATAGGCTGTAATCCGTATTACTACAAATCACAGCACCCACAAATTATCACTAAAGTCGCGCACCTTATGGATTGCGTTTTACATAGTTTCATTTAACTTCGTTGTTTGTTTTTGCGCGTTTCTTTGTTTGACTGATTCAACATGAACATCTTTGCGGTCATTTTTACTCACCGATATGCAATAAAACTGAAATTTGACACAGATGAAGTTCGCGAACATTTAATTCTATTAAGTTTTGACGGCTCGATACCGTGTCAATTCCGAGAAATTGACACGTGAAAATGGAGGTTTTTTTCGTAGTGTGTTGCTGACGATAACGACCACATATTTAGTTCAGTCAAAATCAAGCATTGTTATCAATATACATAAATATACAAGTACAGTATATTACATATAGTTTTTACTGTACTTATAGTTTATCTGAGCAACCACTCGTTAATAAAAACACCCCAAACACTTCACACAAATTAACAAAAATATCTTTCAAATAGTTTGTTCCAAATATTTTGTTAATTTGGTCTGCAAACAAAAGCACAGTATCCAGTCAGGTTAAAATGTTGTACTGTACTAAAAGCAAAACCTGTTCTATTATTTGTTACATAAAATGACTGAAATACTGAACCATCAAGTTTACACCCTTGCCATTAATTGAAATGTAAGAAACAAGCACAGCTTTGTGTTACATGTCAACCATAATGAAGATGGTTTAAATTTTCTATTTTAATGGTTCGCAATCTTCAACCAAGATATATTAGCATATACTTAATTTTTTTGTCAAGTTTAAAAAAAGACCTCAGAATAGAAGAAATTTGTTCATTAATTCATCATGTTCCGATATTCCTATGTTGCACAACCCCTTTGGAACACCCTCTAGAACTGTCATCACAAATAAGTTTTTTCAATAATGAAAACCTTTAGTTAATACTGAACAACTGTAACAGATTGTCCTGAATTTAGACCCGTTCTATTAAATTAATGTCATGTTTGTTGTGCGTAGACAATCGCCAGATGCATGCAACGCCAAGACAAAAGAGATAAGGAAAGATCTGCGATCGATGGCTGCAGTCTGCTACTGACATCTGGTAACCAACTCTCAAACACACAACACCCAATAAAAATGAATTCAGACAATTCCTAAAAAAAATACATAAAGTTTCACAATCTTCACTTGGAAAAAAATATACCCATTTTATCACTAATATAAAGGGCTATCCGAGATGGGAAAAAAAATCGCTAGGTTAAAAAAACAGCCATTGCGGAGACATTGTCACTGTTCCGGGAGACACTAGGTTAGAATAAGAGAGGTGTTATCCTGGTTTCTTTGCTGCTCTTGGAACGTTATATGCCGCGTGTAAAGCAGTTAAGTGCCTCAATTTTTCCAAAGCCTTTATCATAAATCCGTTGTAAAGGTATTCGAGCCTTGCAAAACGGCTCCACGTAGACCGCAGATAAAACAAAACGACTCCGTAGTATCCGGGGATTGCGACACTGCGAACCCATTCGCCAAAGGCTTTGGGGGCAAGAAAGATTTTTAATTGTGCTTTTCATCTTGGTCGAAAGGTCGGTTGGCATTTATGAATACGATGGATGGAGAACAGGATGAAATAAGATAAGTTGAAGAAAAAAAAAAGAGATTTCAGCCTGAAATAGCGAGAGATCAGAGAGGAAACTTTAACGAGCTTCATGAGCGAAAAAGGGGAAATTAAACGAAGGTGGTAGTACTACAAGACCTGTTACTACCACTACACACACCTTGCTTGGTATACGTTATTTTTTTACGACTTCTTGCAAATCCAACACGGTGTGGTCTCTGGAATTATTAACGTGAAAAACCTCGTTCTAGGAACTAAAAAAGAAAAATTGCCTCTAGTTTGGCCAATAAACTGAGTTCTGTTCTTTTTTTTTAAGAAAAAAAAGACATGTAGTTACAACTACTGGTTTCTATCATGCTCAAAACTGTTACAAGACATCACTGTCAAACAGAAAACGTGTTAATTATTTTGGTTTAAAAGTTGTTTTTTTATGGACGTAGTAAGTTTTATTATATATTTTACATAAAATTCTCTCATTATACATAAAAAGACACTATGTATACTGTATACACGCGATGTTGTATTTCACCAAGAAAAGCAAGCTACTATATAATAAAAGTAATAATGAAAACCAATGTCTTAAACGTCATTTAATTCACAAAGCAAAAATAGAATTCCCATATACTGTATTATCTTTATTATCTCATATATCATCTTTATTATTGATAAAACATTCCATTAATCAGGAAACACACGAAAAATGTACCCATTTTAATATTAATTGCATTTAATGTTTCACTTAAGTGCACTGTAACAGCATACGTAAACGAGTAACAAATTGTATCTTGTTTGTTATTTGTTTATGTATGCTGTTACAAAAAAAAAACGTGTTTTGAAGTCCATTTTTTGAATGAATGGTACGCATGTACTGCATGCATTGTTGCGTCTGCTATTATTGAAATCCAAAACAGCCTCACAAACGTTTTCTTTCTTAGTAACTGCCTAACTACCTACCACACTAACATTTTTCGTACTCAAAAGTGAAGTTGAAAAAGTAGGTAATAAAAATGAAACTTTTAAAACATAATATAAATCTACCGTTCTAACTAACATTAAACCAATTTACATTAAGCCAATATGTACAGTATATACACTACACCTCATACCCTAGTACTTCTTTTACAAGTATATTATATTACAAGCTCATTAGTCTAAGAAAATCACCCAAATCCAAACCTGAAGTTAACCAGTTCTCCTCAACTAAACATTGGCAAATGGCACACACAAAAAACCAACTACAACCCGAACACAAGTTGAGTGTCGCACAAAATTCGATCCAGAGAATGAAGTTACCAGTAATGTATAGTCAGACAACATAGCCAACTCGTGTCCGTCTTATTATTGCCTTCGAGTCGAAAGGTCAAACTTTTCCGATTCGTTTCCTTCGCTATCTATTCAGTGTATCGGCTTAGTTTGGTTGGGAATTTTTTTTTCTTCTTTATTTCCGTATCGTTTTCCATCCAACTGACCACCACCATTCACTCTCCATTACTTCTTTTATGTTGCGACCAGATGGTTTATCGACAGACACCTGACACGACTAAGGTTAGTCTCCATCCATCACACTCGCTACATTATCGCAAACAGACACGATCGACCACTTCAGATCCTATCGAATCATGACTGGAAATCGTGAATAAAATACTCTCCACCCAACACTAACTCCACTCCCTTCCATCAGTATTTAACGCTGAGTAATCTGGCACCTAACCAACACACGCAAAACGTACAGGATATTCCAATAAAAGATACAGCTACTAATCCCTAAAATGGCTCCCACGTCAAAATACTGCTGCAAACTAGTTCCAAACTACTTTAATCTTATACTCCAAAATAATTTTAAAACCACCTCTTTGGCAAGGCAGGAACCCCCCCCCCTTCAAAAAAAAGGTGACTTACCTACGACTGACGGGGTAGGCCAAAACACATCAAAACCAGCTAAACTTCACTAACAGTTCGTATATAGTAAGTACCTGTACCGTACTCATAACTAAGTATCACTCCAAAATAGTAAGATTACATCACACTACCGATGAGTAAACTAGTCAGTCTTTAATATGAAACTTTTCTGTTCCGTTGTCAATTGGTTATTGTAACACATTTTCTAACGCTTTTATTCTATCGTACATATACAGGATGTGTGCCAAAAGTTACTTTATATAATCTAGTATCCCATTGACACAGAATGGTGAAGTAACTTATGACCCACCTTGTACATCTAAAAAAACAATCACCCAAAGATAAACGCATTGGTCAATTAAAAGTTAACCACCTTTTTTGTGTGGTTTCACACCTTGGTTTTCGACTCACGCGCTATACGAATAGTGTGTTATTTTTAAACACAACTAAGTTGACAGGTCATGTGCAGGTTGATCTCAACAGGAGACCTTTTTCTTTATCATCATCCAAAAAAAATATAATATAAAAAACCCAACCTGAAATGTCGATATGTTATTTTCTTTAATACATATCTACCTTGAACAAAAAGGTATAAAAAAAAACCGCGGGAAATGGAAAAGAAAAGTGCAGGTTTGTGGTCAATATCCCGAGTGGTGGCAGGGAAACATTTTCCTTTCAGCTATTGCGGAAATCGGCCACCAGAGAAACCTGCTGCGTGGCCAACCTGATGTAAGCGACATCTCTTTGCGACCACCTGCCGCCCATCTCTCAGGAACCCGTCCATCAAAAATGCCTTCCAACTCGGATGTTGAAAACACACATGCACACAACAACGGATGTAGCCTACATCATCATCATATCCGTGCAACTATACAGGGTGCAACGTGAATCTCCGACATGACGGAACCAAACCAACAAAAACAGAATGAGTAATTATTTTCCCATTTTAATTTCAAATCATGAATATGTCATGAGAAAAAGTCAAAAATATAATCTTTACAGTATATACGAACACCGCTATCCAAGATTATACATATATAAATTTGATAGAAGTGTTGTGACCTGAGTTATAAGACAACTGCGTTGTAAGTGATGCCTACAAAAAATGTGGTTTGTTGTAATTAACTATTACGTTATTAAATTGAAGGGATTTGGGCAACAAAACAATAAGCCACAGTTTTTAAAATTGTTCAGGAGAACCGTTATTCTGGTGACAAACTCCATAGAGTAACATACTGAGCAACAAGGTAATTATATTATGCTGCCATTTTTTGAAAAATTCAGAAAGTGGTAAAGTAACAAGCTGAAAACGCTACTGAGAGACAATTTAATGTAAAAATGTCATTCATTGTGGCTCACCATTACATTGCCCTTCGATTGAAGTATATATTGAAAGAATAACAAAAAAAATTAACTACTGCCAAAAAAAAATAAAATAAATAAACAAAGAAAAACTGTAATGGGGGGGGGGAAGGTTTCAAAACCAGGAAAAATTACTCTCCCTCAATAAATTTTTAAGAAAATAGTATGACTTATGGCCCGAGCAGAAACTAATCATTTCGCTCGCCCACTCTTTTCGCAATAAGCAGACAGGCCCTCAATTTTTTTCACTCTATTTCTTTCATTCATTCTTTTTTTTTTCCTTTTCACCCATCTTTTTACCCCCAAAACTCTCCCCCTTTTTCCTTTCATTCCCCACTAATTTCTCCTTGTCGTTTTAACCGATTTTCGCGGTCTTCCCCCACTTCTTCGCCGCGGGGAGACGAGTTCAAAACTGCATAGGTGAAAGTTATAAAAGAAGAAGAAGAAAACAGAAAAAGAGTGAGTAGAGATTATTGAAAATGGGTACGAAAACAGCACCTATCCAAAAAAAAAATTATTTCAATTCACATAACACACAGTTCTAAAACATAACAGGTGAGACGAAGAAAAAAAGTGTTGGAGAAAACAAAAAGAAAATGCATTTTACCAATCGTTCAATGGGCAAGAGCTCTTAACACGATCCACTGTAATTGGTTGCGGCCGATCAATAAAATCGATACTTTCTGGCAATCGATCCACCACCAACCATCGCCTTGGCTGATGGTTGATTTTCCTCCCCCTTGTCGCCAGGAGGCCCTGCTGCGTCATCGTCATACCACAACAGCTTCCGAAAAATTGAACAAGAAAATTTTTCCCCCTTTCTCCATCCATTAAATTTTTGTGAAAAAAAAATACCAAAGAATAACAGTTTTCTTTACATTTTATACGCCATTGGTTCCAATTTTGGTGCGAAAATAATGAATAAAGTACAGTCACTAATCTAATAAGCCCAACGCTACGTGTGTATCGTTACTTCGTTAGTATCTTACTAATAATATAAACAGTACATTCATAATTAATTCGTCCAGATCTGTGTCACACGAAAATTTTATCATCAGCTAACGTAAGAAACAACGATTAAAACCTCGGAAGAGGACTACAGCATTGTTTCTAACAAGCATAATCTAATAAATTTTTGATAACCGTTTACAACCGCCTAATTACTAAAACAAACACGTGGAAATATATTTTTAGCTGAAATATGTGAAGAGTTTATCTGGATGGATCGTTTTTATAATCTCAACAAGGAACGGCTGCTCACGTAATGAGGTATTACACTATTAAGTAGGTGATGAACTAACTACAAGAAACAAGTACATTAAAAATGTTTTTTAAGCATACTTGCCGTTCAACCTCAGGGTAAGTTAAATAAAGGAGGTTAATAAAAATTTTAAAATTCTAGTGTTGCAGTACGGTATACCTTTTAATGAAATAATTTCTGATATTCTAGTTCTATAAGTTGGTTTCCTAATACATATTTTAACATTGACAATAGCCTAGATCCTAACTGAGAATGAGATGTGTCTGCCTACCAAATTTCGAATCAACTGAATTAATAATATGAAAGTCTATAACGAACAAAGAAACAAACATCTGTGTTATACAGACATACAAATGCGAGATAAGCGTCGTCACGGACGCATATGTTTATTTACCATCAAATCGAAAAATACGCATATTATCACATACACGACCACTATCAGTTATAACTAGTAATTCAGACAAGTTTATGTGAAAAATGTTATCAAGAAGTCGACAAGTGATGAAAAAAAAAATGAAAACAACAAAGAGAAACAAGAAAAAGAACCAACAAAACCGGACAGAATCGAATTACAGCTCGTCCACTTCAGCAAGCTCGTGTTTACAAATTATCCGTGGCTTGGGAGGGTCCAATGGCTAAACGTATCATCAGTCACTTAATGGTTGCCGGGTGTTTATGCCTTAATGCTTTTTATTATTAATGCTGACAACAAGGTTGCAAAGTAAACGGTAATCAGCTTACGCTGACTGGATAGAAAGAGCGAGAGAAGCAGAGTGAGACTTAAAGCGTCATCGAGCGTTTGTGGACACCGGGGCTTGGACCTTTAAATATTTATAAGGTTTGCCTCTCACTCCTTTTCCTTTATTAATGCGACGTTATTTACATATTACATACTGCCACCATGCCGTTCTGCCGACTTCAACCTATCAGCGACCACCAATAAACCCCTAATACGAAAGACTGGACCCCGACTTTATCAGATTAGTGCGAAAATGTTCGGTGTACGTAGAGAATTTACATCCCATTCTGAAAACGACTTCGAACCGATCTCCCTTAAGTTTTGTAAGTTTTTTTTTTACATCCCATTAAATTCGCGCAGTTAATTGGGTTGTTAAATGCATAATGATGCTTCTCGTTTGCCAGAGTAAGCATGAAATAAGGTTATCTACTACGTGAAGTACTACTACTCTCGTTTCGCGTTGTTACGAGTTGAAAAAGAATTGGAACGATGGTCGACTGTAGTAGAGCCAGATTATGTACTTCAGTATAGCCTACAGTAGCCTATATGATCTGATTCTACAACGGTAGCGCTGAAACCAATTTTTTAAATTACAACATTGAATAAAATCCATTTTGTACAGCGATAATAAATTGTGTGACCGAAAATAAAGCAAGTGATGCAAATAAAAATCATGAACCCTGAAACCTGAAGAGCCATTTACAATGTACACGCACCGTTTGAAATTTGTCACCAAACTGTTCATACAAAAAACTTGGGTGTGAATACGTGTTGTTGATTTAGTTTTACATAACTTTTTCACAATAACGACTAATAAAATCATCCAAAACTTTTTCACACCCGGCATAACGAATCATAAAATCATCCAATTAACTTCCAAGTACATTTTTTCTGGATCAAAGATTTAGGATAACAAAAAACATGCTTTCAAGCATATGAAATGACAATTTATAAACGGCAATTCACAAAGTTTATTGGTGAACTAGCTATGTACTTGACACGAGACAATTGATTCAATTCATAAACATAATTCATTTGGTTAACTCATGTTTCTTCGTAACATTCGTTGCAGTTGTTTATTGTTTTACTCCATGTTGCTTCGCCACATTGATTAGTGTTTTACTTAATCTCATTAGTTACTGCTTAATTTTTTGTTGGTATGGTGACACATTTATTATGTTATGGTTACGTTTGCTTTTAGTTGTTAAGGCACGGAAAGAGGCAGAGAGAAATAAAAAGAAAAACTTGAGGTTTTATATTGCTTAATAATAATAGAAAATAGAAATACTGTTAAATTTTAAATACACAAATATATAAGGGTAAAAATATATTTACAATATAAAGTAAAAACATTGATAATAATTCATAGTACGGCAAGAGGAACTCGGCGAGAAGAGTGGCAGTAGTTAGAGAAAAGAAATAAACGTCCATTGCCACCGGCGGCGCAGCCATCGCAGTAAAGTTTCATTAAAAAAAGCAACGGCGAAAGATGACTTGTTCCCTTAACTCTATATTTTTTTTGTCTACTACTGCTACCCATCTCTTCCCACGCCTCTCCAATTCGCTACGAGCACACAACAGATTTTCAAAACTGGAGGCCCGATTTTAACCGTGCTTTATTGTATTTAAGAGAAAAGAAGCCAAACGATTTGAAGCTGCGCCTGCACACACACCCCTCGGGGGCTTAACTGTTTGCCACAAAGATAAGAATGAGGAACGAAGAAGAAGAAAACGGAAAAGATGATGAAAAAACAAAACAAAACTCTTTTGAAACAACCGCTGATGTTGAAAATTAAAAGAAGCAAAGACAAGTTTGTAAAATTGTCAACAATTTTTTCTTTCTGGTTTTCACTAAACATGTTTTTTTTTTTAAAGAAAAAAACTGTAACCATACTGTATGAATTTTATTTTTTAATTAAAAAATTGAGTAAAATTCTTTGAAATTATTTTATATGTAAAAAATATGTAATATTTTGAATATGTTTATTTTTAAAAAAAAACTACAAATATAATAAATAAAAAATATATAAAAACCAAAATTGTAGAAATTAAAAATTGAAATACTCAAAACTCGCATAAATCAAATATCGAATGACTCAACGATTGCATAAATTTAATTTCGCAAGAAATTGCAATTCGCATAAATCGTAAAGTGTAGAAAGCAAAAATGGAATCACTCAATAATCACGCATAAATTAAATTTCAAATTAGTCAGATATTGCATTAATTTTTAATCCTAAAAAAAAGAATTTTGCATAAATCAAGACATGCAAAAATCAAAAGGGGATTTTTGGCATTATGTATGTATATGCAGTTTTGTATGTATTATGTTCCGATGTATTTATTTGCATTATGCAGTATATCTGTGGTATATGATAATAACCTATATAAAATCATGCTTAAACAGCATTTTCAATGTACTGCATGTTTAAGATTTAATCGTACATACCATCAAGATATAATAATCATAAT
>JAQIWH010000663.1:0-43173 GCA_034695005.1 Cryptops parisi | reverse complement strand
ACTTTCAAATCGATCGTAATTTTCATAAAAAACAGAAGGCTAAATTTTTGCGAGGCTTTGTGTTTTTTTTGACAAAATGTCACAAGTCTCCAGAATTCGTTTAAACTTGACATACTGCATCTCTGAAGCACGCTGAAGATGCCTGTTCAAATTGTAGCTCTACATTCGAAAAACTCACAAAGTTATAGCAACTTTCAAATCGATCGTAATTTTCATAAAAAACAGAAGGCTAAATTTTTGCGAGGCTTTGTGTTTTTTTTGACAAAATGTCACAAGTTTCCAGAAATCGTTCAAACTTGACATACTGCATTACAGAAGCACGCTGAAGATGCCTGTACAATTTTATCTCGATATTCGAAAAACTCACAAAGTTATAGCACTTTCAAATCGATCGTAATTTTCATGAAAAAACAGAAGGCTAAATGTTTGCGAGGCTTTGTGTTTTTTTTGACTAAATGTCACAAGTCTCCAGAATTCGTTCAAACTTAACATGCTGCATTTCTGAAGCACGCTAAAGATGCCTGTACAAATTGTAGCTCGATATTCGAAAAACACACAAAGTTATAGCACTTTCAAATCGAGCGTAATTTTCATAAAAAAACAGAAGGCTAAATGTTTGCGAGGCTTTGTGTTTTTTTTTGACAAAATGTCACAAGTCTCCAGAATTCGTTCAAACTTGATGTACTGCATGTCTGAAGCACGCTGAACACGCCTGTGTAATTTATAGCTTGATAGTCACGAAACTAAGAAAGTTTTGGCACTGTTTAACTCGAAAAAGATCACTTTTTTGAACAATCCGAATTTCAAAGAGCTGTAAGTCGCGCAATTTGGCGAATTTAGCGGACCTGATTGCACAGAATAGTTAGTCGTGATCATGGTGTATATACATCATGGTCGTGATGCAGGCAACAGGTCTGCCTTGTTGCCTGTAAAAAAATTCTTTACTAAAAGCAAGATTGTTATAAAATGCGAAATTCATTGTTATGTTTATTTGTATAGAAACATAACTGGTTAGGAGGAAGAGAAGGATCTTTGCATTTTATAACAAGTAGATAATATAATTCTTTTAAAACTAAAAAATGCTGGTTGTCATTATATTGACAATCGGAATTTTTTCGCATCATTATTATTTTCGTTTTTATAAACTTAATTTCATGATAAATAAATAAATATTTAATCGTGTGAAGCAATTAAATGAACTCTGTATTTATCACTAATAAACTTCTAGCTGATATATCAACTGCTGTACATGCACATCGGTTTATTTCTTGTTTTGATACTTTGTACAGTAATGTGTGCTTGTGTCGTTAGTTTTCCTAAGCTAGTGGATTATTAATGAACAGTGAGTGTTCCCAAAATCCAGTAATCCGACACCCGTTATACGTCGGATTAAAAAGACTCGAACGTATTTAAAAATCTATATTTTTTGGCTAAATTGGGTTTGAAATGTGAGCGGTAAACAAATACACCATATATTTATGAATAGTGAACTTTTATTTTCCTTTAGCCAGGTTAAAAAATAGCTTCATGCCACATTTAAAAAAATGGATCAATAAATAAAGTATTTGTAAAAACATTTCTTCATCCATAAGAATCCAAGTGATTTTCCATTTTAAACGTATACATGTGCCACGACCGACACTCAATAGCTTCCTATAATACATACATATATCCTGTTCTTATAATTTAACTAGGCACATAAATTCTTCTAACGAGGCGCACACACACACACGTTAAGTACATGTAGTTTGATCAACGATAATAAAAAATCTCGCTACCTCGCTAGTTATCACATTATATTGTATTCTGAAACCTATAAACGTCTTTTGATCGATAGAAATCTTAAACTCCGATACCCTCGTATTTATACAACATTAATAATCTACACAATCACTTTAAATCCCTGACATTAAAAGAAATAAACAAACAAATTTCCAAGTCTTTCTCAACATCATCACCTTCCGTTGTTGTATTTGTGGCGTTACTCTCGTTGAGAAAAAAGAATAGCTTAATCTTATAATAATAATAGTAAAATATTTGAAGATTTTTTTTTTTTTAAAAAACAAAAATGAGCTAGAATAAAATAAATTTATGAATAATTTGTCACAAAGACATTTCTCTGCAATAATTCTTTAAAACAAGCTTATGGAAAATTATTCACTCACCAGTGATGAAACGCGCGATTTAAGCTGAATATAGTAACCACCACAAACATACAACGACTCGTACGTGTGAACTGCGCCGAATGAACGAGTAAAGTGTGCTTGACCGATTCCATGCTTCCATGATTAAGTAGAAAAAAAAAGACAACTACCTCATTGACCAGCAATGACGTCTCTTTTCATCCGACGGATCATATTAAAAACTAAAACACACAAAAAAAAAATGTTCACGCAATGCTCTCCAGGCGGCGCTGCACCTCGAGTACCAAATTTGCATGACTGGGGACCATCTTGGCACTCAAATTGGAAGTCAATTTTTTCCACCGTAACAATAGCTGCAAGAAAAAATAATCGTTGGTTAATGTAGCGATTCAATCATCCAAATTGTTACCAGAGTAAATAGTGGTAATTCCATGGTGACTGACATGACATTTGGATAATCTTCATTTATATATAAAACTAAGTGTTCTGACTGACTGATTGACTAATCAATGCCCAGCTCAAACTGTTTAATCTAGAAACGTCAAATTTGAATGGTGCATTGTTTTCATGACTTACGCACACAATAAAGAAGGATTTTTTGAAAACCCGTCCCCTAAGTGGATAAAAAAGAAGAATGAACCTTTAAAAGAGGATATTTATATCTCCAAAGTCGACGTAAAAATTGGTATTTAAATTCTCCTTTAAAGACACACAGTTTCACCATTTTTCGAAAATCCAGTTATGGGTGGTTAAAAAAAGATTCACCCCTTTCCCATTTTTTTATCACCAGGGGAAAGGGGTGAATCTTATCGAGAAGATATTTATATCTCAAAATTCGAAATTATTATAGACGTGAAAATTGCCATTTAGATTTTGCTGTAATAATAAAGAAACGTGTATTTTACCATTTTCCAGAATTTCGGTTGAAAGGGGTGAAAAAAAAAATTAAATTTTTAAGAGGATGCTTATATCTCAGTCATAAAAATTGATATTTAAATTCTTCTTTAAAAACGTGCTGCTATTGGTGCCAAACGCACGTTTACCCTCTATTTGCTCCAAAACAACTACCAACATCTTTTCTCCATAACATCCTTGTGCTCGATCGGAGTCACCATTTTGGAAAATGACTTGACTACAGCGCCACTATAGCTCTGACGAAAACTACAAAATTCCCACAAACTATATTAGTTTCTGCTTCTGTTCATATGATGGAACTTCCAAATCTTTAGAACTCATTGTGGACACCCTGTACTATACAAATGTTCAACCCAACACTGTTCACATAATTACTAATAATAATCATTATTATCATACATAACAACATCGAATTTTTTCACTTTAAAATAAAAAATGGCATTTTAGGTTGATATTTCCATGGAATCACCAATAAACAAATAATACGCACCGGTAGTTGATTTTCAAGAATACTTTGAGGTCCCGTGTAATGATAATGCCACACTTCCGCTTCGATCCAGGCATTATCCGTGTTGCGATTATCGTCTATGTAACCTCTGAGAAGAATGGCTGCCTCGAAGTTCAGCTCTTCCGCATTCTCTCCGACAATGTCGACAAAGTCTCCCGCAGGTGCTCGAGCGTAATGTCCAAAGTACTACAATGTTCACAATAAAATATTAGCACGATTTTGTTCGTTAACTTTCGAAAACACAATTTATGATGTATCAAATGTCTCCAAAAATAAACTAATAAACAAAAATAAATATACTTACTTCTTGCATTGTTTCGCTAGTCCAGCAATCGGCAATTGGATCAGAAACAAACTGCTTTTTCACAACTTCGTACAAGGACGGCAAGCCATACATGAAACCCTAGATAAAACGAAATTATCCAATATGCATGTTAAATATTTTTTTTTGCGATTGATACTCCCCCCCCCCCAACAACTAGTTTAAGGCATAGTTGAAATATATAATTACCCCTGGAAGTGCAAACAAACTCATTTCTTCATCTCTCGTACATATAAACTCGAGTTCTCTACTTTCCTCCATCACGTTGACAGACTGCATAAAGCTGTCTGTATTTCTCCACCTGTAACGCATCGTTTCAACATCAGTCTATATTGTAATCTTATAAAATAAAACAATACAGTAGTGGGATTCCATTTTAATCACCTTGTGATCACCAATCGAATGGCGTGATTTGGTCCCCAACGACATAGGTTTCCTCGACCACGCAATCCCGTTCGTCCCATTGGATTCCTTTAAAATAAAAGATGTTTTCACTTCATAAAATTCAGGTTATGGAATAGTGTATATGATGAGTATAAGAAACTTGATTAACAAATGAGTTCCGTTCTACAAAGTTTGTCTTATAAGTCTTGTTCATTTGTGTTTTTGACGTAATAATATATAGGCTAATCGACTATATTCGAGGATACGTCAAAAGAAAAATTTAACGTTTTTAGCAACATTTTTTGTAATGTTTAAGATAACAAGGTGCAATCACACTTGCCATATTTGAAGATAAAAATCGAAAATCGAAAAAATTGAAAAAAAAAAAATCGAAAAAATCAACAACAAATATCGAAAATCGAAAAATATCGAAAATAGAATATCGAAAAAAATCATCAAAAAAATCGAAAAATATCGAATATATAAAAAACAACCGAAAATAGAACATTGAAAATCGAAAAAATTGAACAAAAATCGAAAAAAATTGAAAAGTCAAAAAAATCATCAAAAAAATCGAAAATAGAATATCGAAAAAAATCAAAAAAAAATTAAAAAATCGATAAATTGAAAAATCGAAAAAAAAATTGAAAAATCAATAAAATCAAAATCAAAAAAATCGAAAAATATAAAGTATCCAAAAAAATCAAAAATCGCAAAAATTTCGGTTAGAATGAAATTTAGACTTGCTTTTTCCATAAAATGTAAACTAATTTGTAAACTTACACAGGTAAACCAGCGCTATCCAATTTGTAGATGATTCGTTCCCCTTCTTCGCGTTCCATCCACGAACGTCGATCGATGGTGACACCTGCACCGCTCGTATACACAAAATTCCACTTCAGATTGGGCATCCGGAAAAACGTACCCTGCTGTTCTCTCAACCTTTGAAAACAAAATAATCAAGCTAATGAAAAACGAAAGCTCAAACAAAATAAACATGCACAAAAATGTGAACGTTCAAAACTGACAGAAGCAGATCTTCGTCCACGGTGTCTCTAATCTCGGAAGGAAAAGCTGAACGCGGTTTGCTGTAAACAACGGGATCGTAGACGCTGTACAACACTTCCCAAGGCACGTAACGGTCGGCAAGAGGGAATCGTTTGACACGAGTCCCAGGATACGGGGATTGACGGGATAAGAGATGAACTGAGATTTCCGTCATCTTCGAATCTAGTGTCCAAAGGTGGCATAATCAATAACTAGCGAAACACACACGTAACATCGAATATGTTGGATATATCAATGAATAAGCACTAACCCTCTTTTCCCATATCGTGTTTGATCTCTTCGAGAGAAATTCGACTGCTCAGCATTATTTTCTCAAGCTCGGTGATCCGAACTTTGAGTTGTTGAAGCACAAATTTATGATATTCCATATCTTCTAGTATAGTACGCATTCTATTTACAAGAAAAAACGAAGCAAAAAAATGTTTTTTTAAAATATTATATTATAAATAATAATAATATTTATAAAAAAAAATTTATTTTGATGGAAAAGACGACAAAAAATAAAATTTGTACCCTTCCATCTGTTTCCGAGGTAAATCTTTTTCATCCTCTATCTCGTCCTCTCTCATACTATACTCTATAGCCAATCCTCTCCAATAGTTGTGATCATTCACTTTCAACTTCTGCAATTTTAGCAATTCAGCTTTGTCCTAAACGTTCAAAAAATAATGGATTTAGTTTTGCTAACACTCGACCACAACAAGCGTTTGCAACCATCTAGTGAAAAGTCACGACAGAAACAACTATGCCAACGTTCAACGAATTTTTTGTTCAACGTGGTACAATTTTTGTACTATACAGAAAAAAAAAAATTTTAAGAATAGTATTAACTTACCATCTCCTGTGGTTTTTTGCACCACCGGCAAGTGAGAAATTTACAAATGTATTCAATGAACATAAGCGTGAAACTGATTGCATTCAGCGGAGCTGGTAAACGGAACCGGGTGTTGAAGTCCAAAACCAAATGGTAACGTTGGAATTTCCAAATTGCATCCGTGTCGTGGGCAGCTCTTTGGGCAGTATTACTGAAAAGATACGAATCGACACACATGAACTCAAACTATACAAAATCGTTCCTCATTCTGGAAAAACTCATCATTCCAACTTCCTTTGCAGCCAATTTCCCACTGAAATGGACATTCAACAACGCGATACTCTCAAACTTGTGTTTAAGGCACGTTGACGCGATGATAGTTTTTGGCGATAGTGCTGTCATGACAGCAAAAACTATCTTCGTGTAAACGAGGCTTCACATACAGTAATGTCCAAGATATGATTGGAACATGTTTTAATTGTGAAAATAATTCAAAATTAAATATTGAAGTTGACATTAGACATCACTTAAACGAAGATAACTATGGCGATAGTCGCTGTCATGACAGCAGCCATCACCAAAACTATCATCGTGTAAACGCACCTTTACAGTATAATAAACAATAACATCAAGGAAAAAACCCATAGAGAAAAAGTTTAGTAAACAATTATATAGAACATACACCAAATTACTGTTAAAATAGCAGTGAATTAGAAAAGATAACATTAAAACTTAAAAAAAGGAAAAAATTTACATTCAAATACAGAAACGTTAACGCTCCAATTGCACAAATACAAGAGCCTGTAACTCGTCACCCTAAGTATTTTATATAATAAGAATTCCGCTCCGCCACCGATTCTAATACAACAACTAACGTGGTAGTAACGAGTTACAGAACAAACTGGTTAGCTCACATTTTTCTGATGCAAACAAAGTAAATGTATGTTAAGTCAAGAAAATTGGTTAAAAACAAATAATTTAGAAAAGCAACATAAAAGGTGTTTACGTCTTACCTGTATAAGGCAGTAAGCAATGTGACAAGAATCAGCTTCAGAATGATTAAGTATTGGATGACCATGATATAAGGCATGACACCCGTTCGAGGGCAAGACGGATCAGAGTCTACGCACAGTGAAAGGACACACATAAATAGTCAGAAATGACAAAAATAAAAAGGGGTGACAATTCACAAATGATGGCTCAACACATTATTAATGAGAAAATAAATATTTATATATATGAAACAGATGAAAATCGGAACTCGCGGGATTGGCTTTTCTTAAGACAGTCGGTACATTGACACTAAAGCGACACGTGACCAACGGTTATACAAGTATCGAGTGACCAATTGTTATACAACAAAACGAAACGCACAATAGGTTTAAGGAACAGTTAACAAGAATTGAATTCAAGTTCCGGTGTAGCCTTGCAAGAAAAAAACACCCTTCGAGAACATAACGAACATTCACAACGATGCAGTTAGCAAATCGTATTGAGTGACGTTTGTAGTTTAAATTCCATCGCAACATTAAAAACACATTTTCCATGAGAAACATTTTTTAGATGTATAAAGAAGTAACACTTGAGCCCTTGAACATGTGTGACGAGTGGTTCCAAGTGTCGGACTTGGGGACAGTTTGTCGCAATCAAATCGCGTCACTAAACATGCACCAGTGGCGTGTCATTCTTACAATAAAATCATCACGAGTTGGCTTATTGCATCCACAATTCTAATCAAATTGAAACAAAAATATGTCGATATATTTTAAGCTTGTAGGAAATAATGTCAAAGAAAAAGTGAAAACACAAGACAAAAAAAAAAAAAAAGCCAAAAATGAAGAAGTAAAAAAAGACATCAAAAAAATACAAAGGAAAAAAGTAAAAAAAGTAAAAAACTTTTTTGACTTCTTTTTTACTGTTTCCTTTGTCTTGTTTTTGACGTTTTTGTCCTTTGACCTAATTTCCTACAATAATTTTTCAAGGGCGCCTGACAGATGCAATTTTTTGTGTTGCAATTTTATGGACAACTGCGACATCAGCTTCTTGCCAACCAGTCTTCATTGGTTGGGACAACAAACTAGAGTGACAGTTGTCCGCAAATATGCTCACACTTGTCACACCAAAAAATTTCACGCGTCAGGAGGCTTTTAACGTATTTCGATATATTTTCATTTTCTATTACAGCCAACACGAAACATGCACTTTGTACTCGGAAAAATTCACTACATTGACCAAAAAAACCTTGCTCAACAGAGAATGAACGTCGACGTGGAATCATTAACGCACTCGTCATGAATACGAAACATCAGTGCGACTTCTCTAAAACATCACCGATTCTCGTAATGAAATTCAGTAGCACGTTAAAACAAAACTTGTAAAACAAAAGTTTATCAACATTCAAGACAACCATGGCGAACGAGTAGTATACAAAAAAACGTAATCATCATGAACAGATGCAGTTATTATAATTCAACACTAAGAATGTGCATGACAATAGTACGTGTTCTAAAATTGAACTCATATATAGTGAGAACAGCAGATTTTTTTTTTAGTTATTCAACCATAAACAAGCAGAACTAACAAAAGTGTTGAGACATTAAAAAGCAGAAACAAAAATTTCATACCATCATGCAAAACCAAGCGAAAGAAAATGGTGTTAATTACCACAACTCGAATAAAAGTAAAGACGTGCAGCAGCAAGTAGAAAACATCAGACAGTGTGTTTATTATTATTCATAAACTGTTAGTGTTAGACTCGACATTCTTTTGATTCGGGTCAAAAGATGCCAATTTTTTACCAAACTAGAAATTTTATCGTTTACGACTGAACTAAAACTAATCGACGCACCGTATTTTTCCCAGAGTCTAAGTCGGAGACAACTTATATCCGATTTTTATTTTTAAAGAGACGTTCCATCGGATACGATAATAAAGCGAAGAATCGTCTTAAACTCTGAAAAAATGCGTTACGAACGTCGAGTCGGCTATTGGCTTACCTGAACAGGGCATAAAGAAGCGTTAAAAGGATCAATTTCAAAATCACCAAGTACTGGATTACCATGATATAGGGCCAAATACCGGTTATGGGGCAACTGACCACTTCCATCGATTCATCATAGGAAGCGTCTAGTGCAAAAGCAAGATAATAGATTCGCATGCATCAATGGTGCGGAATAAAATGAGGCAACTGTTTATATACTAAATGAAAATGCTATTTAGTGCAAAGAAACTACTACGCATTGGTTTAAACCAATCAACTGATGAAACACTGGCAATACCTAAAATATAATGCTGTGGCAATGAAATGTTAAGAGTGCAAAAAAATAAATAAAATAAATAAATAAACATGGAGTATCAAATACAATGTGACCTGAAAACAAAACAACTAACGCTAAGTTATTATTGAAATAAAAATCAAACGTTGTATATTCAAAAGAAATTGGGAATGACGAAAATTCGTCGACATTCTCAGATGTCATCTGAGAATGTACATTGAAAAAAGTCATCAAATATTATTTTTGACATTTTTTTCTCCTAGTTGATGAAACTACTCACTCAACCGTCCTCGTGATTTTTGAAAGCATAAAAAAACAATTGAGGACTTTGGCGGAATAATGACGTCAACTCCAAAAATGTAGGTTTGAGAAAAAAAGAACAAAAACTTCAAATTTTAAGATTAAAAAGAAATTCCTGCCAACTGTCTATTTATATGAAGTAAAATGAACAGGTTTTGCAAAAAAAACAAAAACAAAATCTGTCAATTTTGGTTGACAAACTTAAAGTTACGAACTAATTAAAAAATGCGATGACGCCGTTATTTCAAAAATCGTGCTAATTTATGAATGCATCGGCGCCGTTTTTCCAAAGATCAGTGTCTTTTCCATTGCTTCGGAAGAGAAATGAAGCGACAAAAAGTTAGAAATCACAAAAAAAATTTCAGATATTACAACGATCGCATTCCGTATTCTTGCTCCAAAAAGTCTGAAAGTGCAAATTATAGGCAACCTAATGCCTTTATGCTATAGATTGGTAGTTTTAAAGAATAACGACGTGAGTGTCTTTACGTCGTCGTTCCAGCCAACTCCTCAATTTAAGGGTTCCAGTCAACGTAGTGATATACCACATTTTTTTCCAAAAAAAAAAAACAAGAATATTGACATTTTTACATCAAACTATCCCTCGAGAGTTTTGTTTCCAACGAGTTACTTTATCGCGTACGTCCTGAAATTTCCCAGAAAATGGCAGTGCGATATATGAAATCGCCTCGTTCGCTCGGTACGAAATGCTATATAATTTTGCCTCATCAGACGAAAAAAAACGAACGATTCGAAAAGTGTGGCTTATCGTTATGTTGCCTGGAGCCCTTCGACCGACGACACGTCAAAAAACAACATTTAAAAAAATGACCATAATAAACTCCAAATGAACACAGCTGCATCTTGATATGCACGCATTACGACACTTACCATTCTGAACAAGTGTATACCCATCTACATGCAGCATGAAAATGATAAAAATATGTCAGCAACAACAGCACCGTTATTTTGCAATGCATTATAACAGCGTTATGACAAGAAAACAAAAATACAAAACAAACAACAACAAAAATATGTATGCTAATTACCAACAACTTTTGGAGTCCTAAACGAATCTGTAAAAAGCAAAACGCATCTAAATACTAATTAAATTTTTTTTCGGGAGGGGGGAAGTTTTCATTGGCAAAAGTTCGTTCAACTCCACGTAAAAAAAACTGAGCTTAACACCGTTTGTGATCACTGCATACAGTTTACATCACGGTATTTTGCAATGTGGATCCCAACGAAATAGGTTTAAAAAAAAATATCCCAATGAAATATGTTGAAAAAATATTAATAATAATGAATGTACGAAAAAACAATAATCCCCATAATCCCCAAATGAAGCGACGAATACAAAAGATTGGATGCTCGTTACTTACGTTTGCCAATGAAATGACTTGTGTCGTCAGTTTTATTTTTCAACAATGATTCACATCTTTCTTCGCCTGAAAACATCGAAACGGATGCATAAAGAAAACGTTATCACTTCTCGATTATCCAGAATTTTTTTTTCCAAATTAAGGGGGGGTAACCCACCCCCCTTTGTACATGGCCCTGATGTACACTCGAATGCACTTACCTTCAAGATCGCCAATTGGAGTAAGAAACAATG
The DNA here is from genome assembly GCA_034695005.1 of Cryptops parisi. Taxonomy (NCBI): domain Eukaryota; kingdom Metazoa; phylum Arthropoda; class Chilopoda; order Scolopendromorpha; family Cryptopidae; genus Cryptops; species Cryptops parisi. The sequence continues at coordinate 31,828 of JAQIWH010000663.1, read as the reverse complement.
AGAACCATGCCCTGTGAAATACTCTCCGCAATAATTCTTTCCCAAACGGAAAGTCGGGGTAGATGACGGCATGGATGACAATTCCTCCACTGATAATGAAGAGGAGGGACAATCGCAAAAAGTGAACAAAATCGATCGTCACCTACAAACATTACAAAAATCATACACATACAATAATTAGTTTGTGAATTTATGAAAAATTTTGAAACCAAAAAAGATAAAAGTTGGAATTTTGTAACAATGCAACGTTCAAAGATCCAAACGCAAACAGCGTCAGGATTCAGCATTGCAAAATGGTTCGCATGTTTGGTTCTACATTCGTCAGCATAAGAAAAACAAAATATTTAGATTGAAAATTAGATTTACCATTAGTTTAATCCGAAACAGAAGAGGTCCCAAAGTAGGACTAATAGGAAGATAAATCCAGATGAAACGGTAGTAGAAATAGAGCAACCCGAAACAGAGTACGACACGCGCAGTGTACGGGCTGATAAACGGAACTTCGATGTCGACGTTGATGTTCGGATTGGCCAAGATGCGCACGATCATGTATAAACACAAGAACACGAACATCAAAATGATTTCAACAATTCGTGACACCAGGGGCACACTGCTGTATTTCTGAAATAACACAAACCATATTTTTGAACCTACAGCAAAAATCAAAATGTTAACAACAAAATGAATAGCCCAGATCCGTCATTCCGATTATACAATTCCTTTTTGTTCACACCCACGCTGTTACGACGAACCCCCGTGATGCACGAGGTTTATCGTAAGGCGAGTGTGTAAACAAAGACGAGTACGAAAGAGGATCCCAAATCGGAGTGCACCAGAACGATTTTTGAAATTCGTTCCATCATTACTGACGAATCAAAAAGTACCAATAAAATACCATAAACCAGCTTACCCTGTATTGAATGAATGTCTTTCGAATCAGTTCTAACAAAAGAAGCGCTGTCCAGATCCAGACAGCACTGTCTAGATAAATATTACCGATGCCAGGTAACAGAACGGCAATGCTGAACAATCCAAGATACATGATGTAAAAAATCTAGGGTGAAAAAAAAAGGTGATGGACAAGTTTCAATGAAACGGTTCGTGTCGTGTAGAAAACCTGAACAAAAGTTGACGACGTTCGTTCGTACCTGGTATGTCCAAAATTTGGTGACGGGCGCATTCCACAAAAGACTGATTTTCCTCCAGAACGGCGGCTGCGGCCGTGGTTGGAAATACTGAAGAAACGTCACAGGTGGCAGCATCGTCCAGTTCCATGTTGCTTTGGCTTTGGCTTGATCACCGTCGCATCTAAAAATAAAATTGATATCATTTCGTTGGACATGAAACAACAAGCAAATGAATTTATAAACATCGTATCATCGTGTTAGATGCAACGGAAAAAAAAATATATCAATCCAAATGTTAATTGTGTATGTACTCACTTATCCCACGCATTCTTGAAAACCCTACGCAAAAGATAAAAAATTTACAAATTACCAACTAGGCTAGGAAATTGAAATCGTTAAGTTAAAAATAATAAATATGCTTCTCACTTAGTTGAATGGCTAAGAGCTGCCATCGGAATGGAATGCCTAGCCTCTCGACTACACATTCGGGATAATGGCGGCTGACTGATGGTTCCGTCGTCGGATTCGTTGTCGCTGACATCTTCAGATTCTCCTACACATGTGCAAAAAACATTATACAACCAAATTAGGTGTCGATTCCTCGAACCAAAAAAGTCGGCGGAAAGAAACCTTGGTTCCTATTACTTCCGTGAGTAACGTCTATCTAGCAACTTTTGCTTGCGGAAATTTGAATGGTCACACAACAACTTGGCAAAGCCAACACCGTACAGTAACCGCAATAGCAATTTTCAATTTGTTTGATTTTCGAATGTTTGAATTTAATCTCAAATATAGCAAAGGCGACTGCATCTTGTCACAAAAAAACGTTACATTATTCTTCTGATGTACCCTCGAATATAGAAGTTGCTCACGTCGAAACTAGTGAAACTATTTTTTACCTCCGCTATCGAATATTCCCATAATGGAACGTTTCTGCCCCATTTTGAAATGAACCCATATGTACATCGGAAAGATGAGGAACGCCGACAACACCACTTTCATCCAAATCGGCAAAGGGATGGGACCCCATTTCAGTTCTCGGATTCGGATGTCGCCGAAAAACATGTTGGTCAACCATTTCTGACAGCACGGGTGGGCAATGAAATGGCGGTTGCGAGCGTCGGCCGCGATTTCCACGGCCGTTTTGTAGTTGAAGTCGGTGATTTCTTCGCTCAAGATATCGAAGGCACGACAGTTATTTTGCTGGAAGCTGGAATCGAGCACACCGATGGCCATTTCTGCAAATTCCCTGTAACCGAAAAATATGAACAGGAATGTATACTATACTCGTCTAACTTTATAGTGCTGTAACTGTGTAGCTCCCTCAAGCATCAATTTACAAAATAAATTCATCTAACTAAACTAAAGAATTTTCGGTCAATTTTTACAAGCAAAAGCACTTTTGTGGTTAATGTCGACATGCTGGATCCAAAATTTGTTATCAAAATTCAAATGATAGTTAATTATTTAATTAGTTGATGTAATTATCGTTACAATCGGAAAAAGATGTCCCTCTTGTCATTTCAGTCTTATATCATTCCTCCCTCCCCCCAGTTTTAAGGTTAAACTCATAAAAGGACAACATCGTTACAAATAGTGATGTAGCTTGCGAGGGGTGGCACAGCCAACAATCTAGAGAAAAGGATGAGTTCGATGTGTCTAGTTTGTACTCACCTGCTTCTATCCTCCATTTCTTTGATCAAGTGAGTTTCCCTCACATAGGCTTCCAATTTGTTATACATCAAACTGATGACAAGGGCCAAATGAATAGGATAATCGGCTCGTTTCCATAGTACTTTGGCCAACCGAGGCCTGTTCATTAACACGGCCCACAACGCTAAAAGCGTCTGCGCCTGAAATTAATTGAAGCAAACAGTTAAGAAAAAATAAAAATCACAGGATGGGTAAAAACTGTGAAAAATCGGATTCGATATAAACCCCTAAAATTGTCAACATGACCTACCTTTCGTTCGGCAACAAGAGGATCGATTATCGATGAATAAAGACCCATTGAATGATTGGTGAGTTCCTGAGGGTCCACAAAATTTTTCATTTTCGTTAAGTGCTTGATGAGCCAATTCAGATCGTTGGTGATGAAATCTTTACCTAATTTCAATGACTGCAACAAATGTAAACACAAATTCACACATCGGTTCGGTAACATGATTTAAATGCTGCATGTACCATAATTCACATTTGTTTTTTTTTTTGTGACCATTTTTTTCATTCTTTCATATTATTAAGAAGCAATTCAAATTTTGTTTATTATTTTCTATACACTTTTCATCTTTTTTACGAGTATTTTTTTTATACCAAAAAACAAGCAAAATTTGGTTCAACCTTTATTTTTAACTTCACGTTTGAAAAAAAAAAGGGCAAAGGTTGGTAAATTTTCATTGTTGAAATTTAATTTACAATAAAAAATATGTGAAGTTAAAAATAAAGGTTGAACAAAATTTTGCTTGTTTTTGTGAAGTTAAAAATAAAAGGTTAAACCAAATTTCACTTGTTTTTGCAAAGTAAAAAATAAAAGTTGAACCAAATGTTTTGTTTTTGTGAAATTAAAAATGAAAGTTGAACCAAATTTCGCTTGTTTTTGTAAAGTTAAAAAATTAAAGGTTAAACCAAATTTCGCTTGTTTGTGTACAAAAAAATATATATATATATATATACATTGTACAGAGCATTATTAAAAACTGGATAAGTTTTTGAGTTCCTTTTTAACAATGCGAAATAATATAAACATAATAAAAAAAAAAAATTGAAAATAAAATGAAAACAAACTGGGTTCTCAATTATGGGACACCCAGTACAATCTCAGGTTAAGTGTATACGTACAAAGCTATAGCCAAGGGCACCTTCCAAGCAAACGGTCCGAAAAAATTCAGGCGATTCCGCTTTTTCGAATAATCGTCGGAACCTTTTTTCGCTCAAAAATTTGTGCACTTGGAATCCCTGATTTAAGAAAAGTGCAACGAAGCTTTCTCGATCGGCCCTGAGCAAGGCCGCTTCGAAGATCTTCTTTTCCACCTATCAATTAACAAAACAAAAAATAATACATGAAAATCACTATCCGTTCAAAGACACTATTGGGTGTTAGTTTATGACCTCAAAAGTTATACAGGTAGACTGTAAGTACCGTACCTTAAACTTATGCATGGATGATAAATTTTTATTGAAAACTTCGGAGAGAGCTATGTGAGGACTGTTCCAATCCAATGTTAAATACAGCGCTTTTTGCATATGCTCGTACCAAAACATGGTGCCATCTTCCTTTTGCAAAGTTGCTGAAACGTTCATAAAAAAAATACAAAACACCATTAACCATCCACATGTACATTTTTTCCAAATATTTATCAAACATTGTTCATTCGTACCTTTGAAAAGCGCTCTGAGTAAATGTTGGTTCAGTTTGGAGAGGTCAATAGTGTGACTATGTATATCCAGAAAGGTAAGAAAAACGCATTCGTCCTGTAAGAAAAACAAACAAAGCAATCGTAAATCTTTTATGAAGCGTAGTACGATGACACGTAAAACAAAATGTACCCATCCTAATAGTCACCTTACTTGAATGCCTTACGCATTCTAAAAGTCGATCACGGAATTTATTCCTGGCGAGATTGTTGTCCCGGTATTCAGGGAACGCCACGGCGATTTTCTTTGACAACTCTGACTTGACAAAGTTTTCTATGTAATCAGGATCCCAATCACCTCGAGCTCTAAAAATAATGAAGTACAATTGTCACCCTACACTCAATGAATGGTTTTTGTTTAACTGTTCTGGCAAATTACCATTTCTTTGTTGATTAAAATACAGGGCAATTCGTTATTTCCTGGCAAAACTTTACAGGGTGCATCGGCTGAAATCAGCCTATCTTTGAAAGTTCAAGCCTAAATTGACTCAAATGGAAGACATTTTGAACATTTATTATGAAAAGTTCACCATTAACAACAACAGTTACAGTGTACTGCACTAGCACGGGTCCCACGTACATTCTGTATTCCGTAAATGAAGCATTTGTGCACATATAATTCATGTGAATTTTTTGTTTATTTTGATGCACCCCATAACCCTTTCAAGTTTTGCCAGGGAATAACAGAACACTTTGTATAGAAGACAGATGCGTAAAAATTCAGGTTAAGTTAATGCTTACTTTTCCTTGACCTCATCGTAGGCGTACGCAAGGAGATCCGCCGCTCCACCGCTTCCTTTGATTACGACGACGGGCGTTTCGTTTTTCATATGTTCGAGAACCATGTTGGTTGATTTATCTCCACCGCCGACCAAGAGCCCAATGACGGGGATTTCACTCGAGCTGATAGTAGGATTCTCAGCTTTCTGTACGATAGAACGACCGCAGCCTTCATCTCCTACATTAAAAAAAAAAATAATAGAAACTTGTTCATTACGCTCCAATTTATTTAAACACAAAGAAGAGACCCGTGCTGTAGCACAAGGGCATGAGACAGAAGTTTCTAGTTAGTAATACAAATTTTAGATTCATAACTACGAAACTAACATATTTGTACTTTTTACATTTACAACCAAACAACCAACTCCATCTAGGGACAAGGTGCTACACTTATGACTGGTTTTAACAACCACAAATAACAGCTGACTTGAGGGAGGATTCTGTGACATGGGTGGGGCTAAAGCATCCAGCCACACACACATACATACGCCACAGAACTAAGCCATTATTATTATTATTATTATTATTATTATTATTATTATTATTATTATTATTATTAATATAGGGTGTCCATAAATTATCACAGCACCCATCATTCGTTTAGATTGAAGTTGCAGTGATATAATTAATGGACACCCTGTATATGAAAAAAAAAAAAAAAACTTAATTACAAAACTTACCCAGGTCTGGGCCATCATCAGCAAAGCTGTGTAGAAGATATTGTTCGAAATTTCGAACAAAGTGCTGTATTCCGCACAGATCGGACGTCGGGTCTTTGACTAGGAAGAAATGAGTATGCTCCGGATTCAAATCGTACCTGCCGTCGCAGTTTCCTTTATTTTCGACTTCTACTTTCGACACCTGGAAATTTCACACTCAAGTTACAAATAAGAGCATTTACAATCAAAATATACAAAAACCCAATAGAAAAATCTTGCCGACGACGTTTCGCACCTTGCCATCCAGCATGTGTTCATACGTCACAGCATCATCTCGAGTGATGCCAATGAGCGTTAACTTGGGAAATGGTGACGCCGTCTGTTTCGGATGACGGTGACACCTCATCGCTCTCCGTCTTTCTTCTTCTTTGCGAGCAATGTTGCCCAGCATCTGCGGCACGCCGCAGTTGACACCATGCGTTACGATCCACATGTGTGTTGTTTTAGCAGCCTTGTAAAAATTGAAATTTTAAACACGTTCTTCAGTACTTTTTTTGTACAAAACGTTGTTTCTACTTTTGTGACATTCACCTCAATTAAACCGTTCTGAAAATTCTCCCACTGCCGATGCTGAGACCAATTGATAGTTTGTTTCATACTGCTGAGAACGACGACGACGATGGAAGGAAGCGACATCTTCCACTCGTAGGCGAGGATGTGCGATACTTCGTCCATTGGTGTGTCATGAGATACTCTCACAAAAGGTCGTCCCTGCACGTGATATACGGAATTTTTAAAAAAACAAAATCCGAATACGCGATCAATCACGCGATACTAGTGAAGAAAGATACCTACATCAGTGTCGTACGCAAACTCCCTCCAAAAACTGACTCGTCCCTGAGGTAGGATGGAGTGACTGAGGATCGACAAATTGTCGATGGAACCTGATCTTGCAATTTCATTTAAATCTTCTACACTTTCGTTGTCTGCAGGCTGGAAAATAAAATTAAACATAAAATATACTAATTAGGAGTTGGGCTTGTATTTTGCCCCCATGGGGCGTAAAACAGCAATAAGTAAATAGATAAATAACGGCGTAACGCAAATGATGTAGTTTTGAGAAAAAAGGACAAAAAATACTTCTTGCACCTTCAAATTTAAGATTAAGATAAGAATTCCTGTCAACCGTCCATTTATAGAAGGAAAATGAACAGGTGTCGCAAAAAATCTGTTAACTTTAGTTGACGAGATTCAAGTTACGGGCTAATTTATAAATGCACTGACGCTGTTTTTCCAAAGATCGGTATCTTTTCCATTGTTTTGGAAGTGAAGAAAAGAGAACCAAGAAGTGAGGCGACAAAAAGAAAGAAATCACAAAACCTTTGCCCAAAGGTTTTGTGATTAACAACCTTTGGCCATTTTGAGCGTTCAATAAATTCAATTCAATTCAATTCAAAATTTCAGATCTACAATAGTTGTGCTCCAAAAAATAGTTGTGCTCCAATATTCTTGCTCCAAAAAAAAGTCAGAAAGTAAAAATTATGTGCAACCCAATGTTTTTACGCTATAAACAATTGGTCTAAAACGATTCAATATATGCATTTTAAAGAATAACAATGCAAGTGGATTTACACCGTTTTTGCACCCAACTCCTCAATTCGATTCTGCTTCTGACAATTTCAATTAAAACTTGCATAATCAAGGCCCCATCATTTTTAGTCCAATTTAAGAAGGTGGATTCACTTTTTAGCCCCTGAAAGATGTATGGAACAAATTCTACTATTCATTAACTACATTACACCGTGACTTGTAATAACATCATAACATGCTATTATAACTCATAATTAAAATAACAAAAAAACGAATATATCAATGCACATACTCCGCCATAAATTGCATATCAAACCAAAAGCCTCCCTCCCCTGGTCACACCCGATTTTTAGAATGGCAAGTCAAGCAATCTGTGAACCATTGTGATATCACTTTCTTCTCCAAGCAAAGGAAACTGGTAACAAGCTGCTGACACAACAGTGGTTCACGGAAAGCTCGACTTGCCACACCAAAAATTGCGCGCAACAGAGATGCAACTTTCTTATCCCTGAGCATAACATTGTTACCTATTAATACATTACAAAATTTTAGTGTTACATTATGTATTTACTAAAACAAACATAATAATGAATAACTTTAAACGTTACTACAGTATAATCGATACTGAAAATCGATGTTATGTTAAATGTCACGATATATTAAATCCATGAACAATAAGCACTAATAAGCTGCGAAAATGTCATTCACAAAAACAATATGCTGTAAAACAAAATCATCACTTTAATATGATTCTAAAAGTTAGTCAACGGTAATGAAAACTTATGTCTACAAGGTCAAGTTCATAATCGAAACCATGCGACACTTATTATCAACAGTTCAACTTACATCATACAATAAGTTGAAGCTTAATAAATATAAATCCTGACGATGCATTAAAAAACACAAAATTATACAAAAAATATTGGAGCACTAAAGCGTTACTGCATTTTAAACATAATATACAGTGGAATACGATTATTATAATCCCGAATAATGTAATCCATTGGCTATTGTTATGTCGGTCCTAAACACTAACGTTTTAATCCATCTTTTAATGTCATCAGCCGGTTATTGTTATCAAAAGGCACTATAGTCCCAAAGTGATCACAATAACCGATTTCCACTATTAATTATCTTATTCAAAAAATAATCCTAGCAATGTATCCAAAATATAATTTTACTTGGATACTATTTGTTTTGTTTCTATTAGTTTTTAAAAATGGTGTTTAAAAAAATAATTGTTCTTCAAGGCCAGATCAATAAAAATATTTCTTCACTATAACTCTCTACAGCACGCATTTATACGCATATTACACGTTATTTTCATAAGAAGTTAAAATTTAGGCACGTAATAATTTTTATTGTAGAAGACATAATATGCATAATTGTACTTTTTATGTTTAGACACGTGACTGTAAACAAAAAAAAATAAAAAATTGTACCATAACACTGTACATGCATTATCGATGAATTTCTATATAAGGTTTAAGAAGAATTCAATATGTTATGAAAGTTGGCAAGGAAACCATTATGGACTTGACATTAGACATTCCCACCAATCCATGAATAAGATACAGTAGTGACGACTGCTTTAGAGATATAAAAGAAAATCATAATAAAAAATATAATTTCACCTGGAATTTTAGAGGCATTTCTAAATTAAAGCGGCTTATAAAATTAAACACAAAAATTAACAAGCAAATGCAAGAAAAAAAACTCTGTTCAGTGTTTATTCAGATGAATTCACAACAATTGAAGGCTTGCCGGGAAAAACGTTGTATGTTACAAAAACTTCAGCATTGAGATTATTATGGAAAACTGTGCGTTGTATATGGCTAGTGCTGTCAATAGACAAACTCATACCTACCTAAAACATACAGTATAGCACTTCGAAATTGGGCACCTAATAGGTGACAACCAATGTGTCGCTGAATACTTCTTTTGCCATTTACTCAAAAACTATGAAATTGTTACATGCAACGTTATTCCAGAAAAGCCTTCAGTAAGTCGTTGGCCTGATAAACTATGTGTAGTTAACTATGTTGTATAGCGAGTGGGGTTTAACATTAGCAAAAAAAATGACTGGTTACTCGGATCAACTGTAGGTAGTAAACTATACTTGGGAGGGGGGAGGGGATTCACCTGAAATTTCATGTTGAATATGTCTAAAAATTACATTTTTTCGTGGCAAATCAAATTGAATTTTGGTAAATTCCAAATGAGTGTTGAGTGTTTAAACTTCAAAATATGCACAATTTAGCTGTTTTTGCCTCTTTTTCACGAAAACATCCACATCAATGAACTAAACATGTTGGGGGATGGGGGTTAAAACCCCTACCCTCCTCCTCCCTGGTAAATCTGCCAGTGCGAGATAGCCTTAACAAAACAATCCATTTCACATGTCAATTTCTTCAAAATGACATGACATGGATCTATCAAAACTGAATAGAATAAAATAGAAGAAACTGACATGGACTATGTCTATGTTCAAAATTTCGGCTCTGCAGGTCATCGACCAAAAACGAGCTCAAATAGGTCCAAGACAACACCAAATGAGGTAAATAAAAGTTGTAATAAATAAAATGATAAAATTCAGCAGTCATGAATCAAATGTGACAGAAGTTTACGGGGTGATAAGATATAAAATGAATTTTAGAAATGTAATAAACTATTTAATTTACTAAAAATGTAACTATGAGATCCAAGTATAAAATTAAATAAAGTTGAACCTCCCAAAATTAAAAATAAAAATTTAACAAAGTTAAAATTCAATATTTACGGAAACAAAATATATCGTTAGGTCATCACTTTAAAGCGTAAAATGTCATTTATCGTATAGTATAATACACTACTGACACAGTGTTCGCTATCTCTATGTCATACTAACTACAGCAGTGGCTGATAGCGTGCAGCTTGATACATGACTTCGTTTTGTCATGAACTCATCATCATCAATCATCAGTAGTGACAAACGAATAACAAACAGTGCTACAATACAACAATATAAATAAAAGCATGGCAAAGAAAAATACGCATTCATCTACATTTTCTGATTGTGGTAAATGACAACATGTACTAAAAAACGCTGATGCACTATAGGCTATACAGGGTGGATTGAAAAAAAAAATGCATCATTCGACACTTACAAACAGCTTGGCTGTGTTGACACGAGGAAGACGACCGCGCTGCGATTCTTTCAACGCAGCCGAAGAAGGCCTTTGCGGAAGAATGCCTTTATTGTCGGCATCGTCTGCGTCCGCACTCTGCACCACCGAATGCGCCAATTTCATCAACATCGTCGGAGGAGCTTTCAACGCTTCCTCGGTTTTAGTGTCCCCGCCACCATGTCTCGTGGAAACCAAATCTGGTCCCACCGAATTGCTGGCCGAGCTCGTCGATGGGTTAATATTATCTGGCTCGGGTGTGATGGAAAGACGCCGATGACGCCATAATCGCCAGCGGATCCCCATAGCAAACAGTTTTTTGAAAGTTGATGGTGCTTTTTTGTTTTTGTTTTTTCTTTTTGAAATGGCAAAAATAGTACCCTGCCAAAACTATTGTGTAACCGAAATGTCACAAGGTGAAAAGTAATAAAAAACAATGATGAATACAATTCAAAAAAAAAAAACTGGAATGCCAGTATATCACAGAATTAACCGATCAGCAAAGAAGATCTTCTCAAAATTCGTGTTTCGATATAAAGATTTTAGTAGAACACCCATCGTGATGTTCGGAACAGTCTCAACACAAACAAAAGCACGTTTACCAACGATGTCATTCAACTCAATAAAACCTCTGGGCACAGTTGTTGCTTAAGAAAATGCTTCAATGCGACTGTCACACTTCATTCGTTTCCTCATCCCAAAAAAAATATTTCAAAACACAAAAATCTTCGCAACATTGTCAATCCGAAAACACAAATCCTAGACAACACCGCATAGCAACACTGCTCGATTTCGTGATTCGCAAATGACCAAAAAAAAAATGTTTTAACGACACATCATCATCAGACTATCCACTTTCCAAGAAACTTTCCACCACTCTATCGACCCGACTTAAACGGATCATTCGAACCATTCGGATTGCCGCTGAGTGTTAATCTTCAAAAAACATGATGTAACTCGACACTAATGCTAATCCTTTCCAACACGAGATAACGTTGCTTGACAGCAGTATCTTGACCATATATACAGTATATAACCATACAGGCGTTGCCATGAAATTTTCAGATCTTCCTCGCAACACGCGCTCTTCAACCACACCGTTGTTACCAGTGTCTGGTAACAACTTGGTCGTTGTGCAAAAACTTGGTGAGTTTAATATTACAATACGTGTAAAGTTGATTCTATAGACTTAAAAAAAAAAACAAGCGAATTTCACACAATTACCACTACGAGTGGATTGTAAACGTACTCCGATTGGTCGCCCCTTTTGGCACATGCCAACCTTATTGATCCGCTAAATCGACCTTTTTCTCTGGCATTTTCTTTTATAGCAGAATGAAAGTTCGCGTGCACAATGTTACAAAGTGGATGAATGACAAAAAAAGAACTAATAATAACGAGAAATAGATAATTTTTGTTTTCTCCGAAACTGAAAATGACCCAAACACTAAACAAGCTAAATATACATAATGATACGTTTTGTTTCACGTCATCCATGAACAGAAACCCCCCCCCCAAAAAAAAATAAATTAAATAAATAAATAATAAACAATATTTTTAAACAAAATTCCGTTAAAATTAATAAAGGCTTAGAAAATGAAGTGATACAGGTAGCATGCCTTTAAAGGTCATTGTTTTAAAGTGGAGAACTGTAATTGGTTAACTGCAATTAACACGGTATACGATGAATAATTACAATTATAGTTTTAATTACAAAATGGCTTAACTTATATATCAACAGTCAACACAATTGGCTTTATCAACAATCAAAAAGTGCCATAATAGAAACCAATGATGGTCAGGTTTCCCTCAGGAATAACACACCCCCGTTTTCTGGCGAGAATTTCGTGCAATTTTGGTTATTTAATTGAAAAGTTAATAAAAAAACTAACTACCCAACTTGCATCTATGAGAAATGTTATGTGAATAATTCGATTATATGAAAAAGTACATACCGTAAGTTATTTAATCGCTTATGCTGACAAAACTTTAAATTCAGTGACATTAATACTTAATTGAAAAAAAAAATGAAAAAAAACAAAAATTTAATGCGATATACAGGGTGTCCGAAAATCCTTACTTTCACTGTTTACTTACAAAACAAATACATTAAAAATTCTTTTTAAGCATATGTTTTTATAAACTGTTTGTGTTATATACTATATGTAGTCTAACATACATACATAATGCAAAGAATCCATTTTTGATTTCTGCACGTTTAGATTTATGCGAATTTAAATTTATGCAAGCTTTGAGTCATTCGATATTCGATTTATGCGAGTTTTGAGTAGTTCCATTTTTTATTGATTTTATTTAGATATGCGATTATTTTTTACATTGGACTTGTGCAGTTTTTGATTTATGCGAAGGACTTGTGGTTTATGCGGTTTTTAGTACATTGGACTACACAGTATGTTCTCATCATAAACTACTGTAGATGGCAGTATACTTTCAATCCCAGCTCAGTCACTCACAAATTCACAATTCACTCACAGCTAATACAAAGATCACATGCAATATACAGGATGTCCGAAAATTATCTTTACCGCTTATTAGACAAATGTAAAGATAGTTTTTGATCACCAACTGCATATTGTTAATATCATAACAAAAAAAAAGACAACAAAAATAAAAATTAAATATTATACAGGGTGCCCGGAAATTATCTTGATACTTTCCGGTTATAGCCAGGCCCAGTCTGATGTTGCTATTTGCTTGTACTTAATTATAGGTTTATTGTGCAAGTTAGGTTAAGAAAACAAATCATACGTTTAATACGTTTCTTTGTTTTTTCTAACCTGACCTGCACAATAAACCCATAATTAAGTACAAGCAAATAGCAACACCAGACTGGGCCTGGCTATAACCGGAAAGTACCATTATCTTTACAACTTTGTACATTAGAAAAAAATATAACTATAATTTTCGAACACCCTGTGTATTATGTATTGTATACCACCACCTTGGGCAACTTGAAGCCAAACTTCCTGTTGTTCTGGAACAACCTGTCCCCAAACAATTTCAATCGAGGTATTGGGTAAATACTATTGTGCTTGAGTTTTGAACTGAATCCTGGTTGTAAATTATTTTGAAATACGCTGATTGCCATTTAAAAAATAAAATATAATAAACTAAAAAAAAAAAAAACTCCAAAAAATAACGAAAAAAACTGGTTGAAATCGATAAACCGTAATCCTTATCATTCGATAAACACACAGCACAAACTGCACGATGAAACAACTATACTGTGTTATATCTATTGTCTTCTACGATCAGCGTAATTGGAAGTTTAATTGAGACTTTCCGACTGGTGACGATGCCCAGTACACGTCATATGTCATAAATTACGAATCTTGTTAACCAGCATTTCAAACAAATTTTTATGACAGTTTTAGAGCATCGAATGGATAAAACAACGAAGTATTGTTTTATCGTGTAACAACCCTGTTTGATTACTGATTTATAGGGCGATGACCAAAGATCGATAGTAAAAATACGGATCGACAAATTGCTCTGGAGTTTGCCAGCGGATATTCAACCTTCCTTGCACGATTAAGTGGTTGATTGGTAGGGGCCAAAACAAACTCATGGCGCCTCGGAAATTGATTCCAGTAATGGTTTTTTGCTACCCGTGTGTGTGTCAATTATGTTATGGCTGAAGGTTATGTGACAACTAATTAAAGTTAGTAAATATCAACTAACGAATTAGTTTTACACTCCCCCCTCCCAAGATGTTTGACGCACCCATTTGTTGAAATTGAACGAACATATCCTACTGTCATATACAGATATAATACTGTATAAGTGTATGAATGTACATACATTGACGCACAAAAAAATTATAATCTATTTTTTGATTTCTGCAGAACGTAGGTAGGTACTTGGAGTTTAACGAGGGCACCGACTGGCTTTACAGCTATGTCATTTGGCCCTCGGACTTTATTGAAATTAAAAATACAGAAATGATGATGAGATGAGGATGATAAAACATAGGTACTAGAAGTTTTTGCCCTTTTTCTCAAAACTACATTTTTTGAATTACGCTCTTACCATTCCATCCAACTCCTCATTTGTAAGCATAACATCAAAAAAAGCAATAATAACCGAATGACACTTACACGAATGGTGGCACAGCTACGAAAGACGTTATCTTTCAATTTCCGGAGTCGCAGAAGACAGTTTTGCCTCTTGGAGCTCGAACCGGGCCGATTTGGGGAATCGGGTTCATCGGGATCGTCGACAGGGACGTATCTCGGCTCCCTCAATTCTTTTGATCCATATAACGTTGACGTGGATGGACCTAACATTCTGTCTTGACCACCCATGCTTTTCCAACGATGTTATCTTCAAACCATTTTCAGTCAATTTTCCATCTCGAAACTGGCCCGAAGAAAGTCTGCTGGAAATGATACGAAACGGCGTAATGAGTAACATGTGGTTTAAAATTAAATACCAGGTTTAGTGAATAATAAATTATTCAAAACTCAAACTTGTTGTTGTTGTTAAATGTTGTTTGTTGATTATTAGTTAGTGAGTATAGTTTATTAAGAGTGATGGATTTTCTCTTAAACACAAGTTAAGGATGGACATACCAAAAAAAACACAACCTCAAATACTATAATTGTCGTTACATAATTCATTCAGCCTTCAAAATTTCATTTCTATCAAGTGGTGGTTAATGTTTCGTAAAGCAATAACAGAAATGCCTAAAGCTAAGCTATGGGCAACAACATCCACAAAAAACTATATATAACTACTACTGCAGTATATAATCTATTACTTGTTGTTACCTTGGAACGCAAAACTCAAGATTTGGATACAGTCACTAGACATGTACAATCGTAATCAAAGGCAGTCACCGAAATCTAGATAATAGATTACAAGAATGTAATTTATCTCCAAGATTTGTTTTATCAACAACAAGAACCATTTAAAATGTTCTTGTCAATGAGTTCGGATGCTTTAATAAATAGTGAACGGCACTTTTACCCGAGTGAGATAAAACTCGACTTCTGTTCGTTCGACGACCCAATTTATAAGAAAACTTTTTAAAAAGGTCATACCGCCCACGCACCCATTAATGTTACATTATCTAGGATGTGGTCACATGGTTCGAGAACACATGTTAAACGATTACTATTCCTAGTACTGTAATCAATCTTGAGTTGTTTAAGACATGGAACAAACACACTATAACAAGTACATACTTTCATATACAGATATACTGTATGTACATACAATAGGTACATAATGCAAAAAAAAAAACATTCTTGATTTCTACACGTTTCGATTTATGCAAATTTTGATTAATGCGAATTTCGATTTATGCGAATTTTGATTTATGCGATCGTTGAGTAATTCGATATTTAATTTATGCGAGTTTTGAGTAATTTCAGTCTGCAATTTTCGATATATTTATTTATATATGCGATTTTTTTTGTTGTTTTACATTGCGAAAGAGTTACGCAGTTCTCGTTTTATGCGTTTTTAGTACATTGGACTCTACAGTATATTCGCATAAACGACTGTAGATGGTAGTATACGTTCAATTTCTAGCTCACTCACAAATGAAGCCAATATAAAGAGTGCAAAAAACTGTTTCTTGTTCAACTGTTTCTTGTTCTGACGTCAATAACTAATATCGGTTATTCAACAAACAGAAGCCCAATAGATTATTTCTAGCCAATGAACAATAATTGTCATCTCGGTGATTAATGAAAGTGCGTGAAGAATGGAAATAAAACACAGATTCTAAAATTAAACTATGACATAAACACAATAACCTACATCCTTGGACACTTGTTTTTCCTTCATTATTAGTATTTGCCCTAAAAACAATATAAATTATACATCATAATTTTTTTTTGTATATATAATGTTACGTAATGAACTGGTGACTAATTCAAATAATATACAGTGAAAACTCGATTATCCAAAATTGCGGTTTTATCTGAATTATTTAGGTGAAAACAAGTCATTTCAATATAAAAATCGATACATTATCGAAAATCATTGGCATTATCGATAGCTATGAATAATTTATCAACTTACCAGCATACATACAGAATGTATGAATTAAGAAATGTCAATTTTTGTGACCAATCGCAAATTTTGCAAAAAAAAACTTAAATCCTATTATTTAAACAATACTTGTGCAATGAAAGGACAACATTTTGGTATCACACTAAATTTGGACTACATTCAAGTGTCCTCAACATAATGCATGTGCAACACATATTACAGTTTATCCCTGCAAATGTACTTACTACCTCTCATATAGCACACACATCCTATAAAAAAATTGAAAAATTCCAGAAACTATCAACACCACCACGACTTAATTTGTATTCATTGTAGCGTGCAGGCATTTCCAGCAATTACAAGTGCAGTCCATTTTTGCAAAAACCTCAACATCCTAAGTAGCAAAAGGTAACACGATTTATAACAAAACAAGCTTCTACGAAACAAAACCATACACACAAGAACTTTTGCTGAAGACACTGTGAATTAAATATATATGGACATTTCACACATTCATTTCTGACTGTCATGCTTTAAAACATTTTACAAGTGTGTACTTTAGCATTTATTACAAACCTACACCGTTTTCGTACACTTTTTTTGCACTGTGTTTTTAAGCACTTGCAAATACCTTGGCCTCTTCAGGATACTACTGTAAAATTTGTGGTGTTTCTTAGCAGTGCATAAATTAACACTTGTTCCATTATTAAAATTACATATTATAACAGTTAATTGAATTTACTTTGTATTATTTGTTCCAACACTTGAATTCAAATGACAGACAGTATTATATCATCAAGATATGTATGTATATGTATCTCTTATCATTGAGTATACACTGTCCATAAAATTTGTTTACCATCATCAACTCAAACAAGTCGGAAGAACTAATTCTCACAAAGGTCAAAAGGAGGAACCCTAGGAATGATAAAGAAAAAAATGAACAACGACAAGTATGATTCAGGTTTTTCCTGGTATGGTGGTGGTAGTGGTGGAGGATCACACTTTATATCTATTTAAACATGTCCACTCCTCAACTCCACCTTTACAAATAGCAGACATTCCACACAACAACTACAACTATGAATTAAAAACAAAAACTTTATATATATTTTTATAAACTACTGTATGCAATTCACATACATAACACCACCTCGGTATAAAACACTCACGTGATATCCTCAATTACAAATAGTGACCTTTTGGTATATAACAAAACGAAAAGTTTAGGCGAAAGGATGTACACAAAATACAATGGAGTCGTCTGCGAATATAACGCACCGCCGAGCACACCTGTAGCTGGTGTTTAGAATTTAACTAGCATAATTAAGTGAAACTTACCGAAAAGTGTACTTTATCCTCCCATCGGTTTCAGGTGGTTACCACGAAAGGTCCTGATTGAAATTCTAGTTGTATTTTTTAAGTACATACAAAGGAAGCGCCTCGGTGAGCACCACTTTTCGTATGGTGAGCTCCTTTTCCACGTCTTTGGCTGCCCCCTTTCACACGTGTTTCAAGGACAACAAGTGGTACGATTGCTGTCGCCATCTGACGACAGTTTCTGAAACGCTTAAAAAAAGAAACCGAATTTGAAACCGATTTCTACTTTTGGGAGATCTATGGTTGCGGCGATCCTAGCGGGGATTTACTATGTCACACGTAATGTAATATTACTTACAGGTATACCTGTACGTATTGTAACATATACACTACTTTAGGTTAATTTGATGATACGAAGTTTGATAACTTACGTTTTTTGTGGATATTTGCCATTTTGTTTTGGAAAAACAAAATGGAAAAACAAAATGGCAAATATGCACAAAAAACGTAAGTTATCAAACTTCGTATCATCAAATTGATTATAACTCATTTTGCCAAGATTTTTCAAGAAAACACAAAAGTTTTTCAACCACGTGTTCTACAAAAGAAAATCATCTTACATAGTTTAGGTTAGTTATATTCCCATGCCTAATCATTAGCGCCACAAGCGGATTTCCAAGTTTAAAAAAGTATGGTAAACGATACTTTTCTCAACGATCTTTTAAATGCCTCCTTGACACTTGCAAATTTTGATGTGGCCATTCGAGTAATTTGTGAACAACTGTGACGTCAAGTTCTTGCCAACAATTTTTTTGGTCCTTTCCTGTTATAGCAGGGGCGAGTCTGAGTTGCTATTTGCTTGTACTTGATTATGGGTTTATTTTGCAGATTAGGTTAGGAAAACAAAACAGTACCATATATTTGATGCGTTTCTTTGTTTTTCCTAACCTAAACTGCAAAATAAACCCATATCAAAATAAACCAAGTACAAAGCAAATATCAACATCAGACTCGCCCCGGCTATAATAGGAAAGGACCAATTTTTTTTATCAACCAGTTTTTATTGGTTGGACAATAAGATGTCGTCGCAAGTTGCTCGAATTGCCACATCAAAAAATTGCCTTGATAAATTTTAAGTTTACGATAAAAATTTCGATTAGCGATATCACGCTACCAAAAATTATGTTCCAAAAATTATAATTTTCAACTTACCTACATAAACTCAATTTATGTAATATAAAACACAACAATTTTTTAAGACAATTTTGGAACACCCTGTACACTGTATAAATATATATACACACGCATTGAAACTATGTTCAAAAATAAAGAAACACAACACTTAGTGAAAAGTACAATGTCGTTACAGGTGAGTGCGTTGGAATCGTTTCTTGCCAAGTGTTTGTTTTTTTCCATTTCAAACATGGGAAATTTCCAAACAAAGTACTTTTCCAATTAAACCCAGCTAGGGGAAGGTATCCTATACATAATGTGACGATAATTAACATTCACAAAGTAAAATATGTTTTATGCGTTATATATACATACATATACATACACACAGTATATATAAAGTCTATCTCTATCTTACTCGTAACATACCCAACATTACAGAGTTCTGAGTGATCTTGAACCTTCATTCAACTATGATTTAAAATTCAATAACATATCTTTTAAAATTAAATACAAAATAAACTACCACAAAATAAAAATTTTAATGATAAAAAGTAAACGAAAAATAACCTTGAGTAGTTCTCCTCGTCCATCATAGGAGTAAAATTATCCAATAAAAAGAAAGAAAAAGTAGTAGGCTATATCGCTTTATATTTATAGTGACGTTGCATAACTTGGTCGTTCACATTCTTTTCTGGCCACAAGAAAATGACAAAAAAAAAGGACGAACCCGAAGAAGAATAGAAAATGTGAAAATTCAACACCGTAGAGGTTCGTAATAAATAATGGATTCCACGTGTGCGAAACTTTCAATAAAAATCACACAAAAGAAATTCTAAAAATCCCCGCATGTAATATCGGCCGTTCGAAGCAGCACTGTACCACATGATACGACGAACAGACTCCATTATAAACGCCACCATGCGGACAGATGCGATATTACTTTCCCGCCAAAACCGCAGACGACCACCATCGCCGCGTTCCGTACGCAAGGCATGAGATTGCATTTGACAATTTTTGTCAAAAAAATAAATAGATAAATGAATAAATAAATAAATAAATAAATAAAAATTGTACCATATATATATACGAGAAAGTTTAATTAAAATAAAAGCTTCGAAGAAATGCTTCCTGTTAACACTGCAACATTGTCCACGTTTGATCGTTTGCGATTTATACATATTAATTTTATGTAGTTCTTAGGTTTTGTATATTTGATCCACATGGTGGGGCTGTATTCGTAAAATAAAATAGTTGAGCAAGTGAGACAACTAGGACGTGAAGCGATAAAAAGAAATACTGTAAATCATAAAAACAAAAATTCATATTTACAACAGTCGCGTTCCTTATTCTTATTAACAAGATAATAAAGTTTGATTGTTGTTTTTTGTTTTCAAAATTAATTTTCCTCGGTTTTATAAACACATTTGTAGACATTGTCCAGCAATGATCATAGTTCGAAGAATTCTTGAGCGCGGTGTTCTGGTGGAAAGCCTTCAAAAGCTGTAGCAATGCGCTGTGCTCGGCAGGAAAGCACTACAAGGCTGTGTTATACAGAAAAGCTCAAGTTGTTTTTTGCCTTAAAAATTAAACTCAATATTCCTCACTTACTCTCTTCAATAATAACGTTCTAGTGGAAACATCGACGTTTTGGAAATAAGCTTTTCAATTAACGACCAGTTCACAAAGTGCGCGCGCATATCAGCGTAACGGGGTTACGGGGAACATCAGGTAGTGGGTGAGGACCACCCACGACATTGTTTATAATGGGGTGCCAGAGCCCCCAAACGACCGCAGAGTTTGTGCCGCTGGCTAATCGTATTGCAACAGTAACGAAGGGTGTCAAAGTTGAACATGTAATTTCGTGAGATGACTGTCCATTTATGAACATTTCCAATATTTTAGAGAAAGCTGTGCTACTACCCATAATGTACTAGCTGCACCATAAATATTGAAATCGTCACGACTGATGTGAATATTAAGACTGAAACGGAGTTTTAGGGCGTGTGTGTCCACTGTGAACGTTTCCACCATCTTTTACTTCCTTTGTTATTTTGTTTCTTTCCTATGTTTATAGTATTGTTGTGTCACCTTGCTCACCATGAGCGCATCAATTGAATAAAAAAATAAAATAAAACATAAATAAGGATGTCGACACTACATTCTACATACAGTATACAGATGAAAGGCTCCAGGCAATACAAAGCGAATTCAGTTCAAATAGCTTGTTTATATGCGCGAAAAACACGTATAAAATGATAAGCCACACTTTTCAAAAACGACATTTTCACATCAAACTGTCACTCCGTACTCTTTCTAGCTTGTTACTTTACCATTTTTTAGATCTTCCAGAAAATGACAACATTCTTATTAAGGAGTCTTCACCTCTCTCTACTCTAACTTCATCTCTGTCCGGAACGGTCCGGAACACTTAGTCCATTCAAAGCTGCTTTTTTTTTAAAAAACTTACTGCTTGGTTACTGCGTGCGTGTCAATGCAGCGGTGACACCTAAAAATCTAAATCATGTTTCAATCTAACCCGTGTATGGCATGGGGCAACTTCTAATAATATAGAAATCTCGTTGCTCGGTACGGTACTTTATGGAGTTTCTCACCAGGAAAAAAAAGGCTGTCCTGAACAATTTCTAAAATGTGGTTTATTATATTGCCCGAAAGTCCTTGATATACATACATATGTAGTGTACTTACGAGTACCATCGTACCATCTCCACACAGTCAAACGTGATGTGACCTTAACCACGTGTGTTAAAGTTAAGACTGCAACGCAGTTCTAGAACGTGACTATCGAGCCTTTGGAGAGAGAATGTTCCAACACCTTGGGGGTAGGTATTACCACCACCACCACCATCCCTTTTACAGTACTAGATAGTGATATGTACTAGCAACGTGCGTGCAGCACGACGACAGACTTTGGCGTCATTTGGTATTCGCGCGCGCTGGTGAGTTATGCCGCGGACGTGTGTCTATTTGCTGCAATATTGGAGCCTCTCGTAGGCTGCAGCAGCAGCAGACTGATGAGGTGACGTGAAAGATACGCTTGTCAACTAATAAGAGAGGAAAAAGCTCTTCTTCTTCCTCGCAAAAATTCTTACCCCCCCCCTCCGCCCTCATCTCTCACTCTTTCTCTATCTATGCCCCTCCTGCTAAAATGAGGAGGACAATAAAAACCCCGTTGAGGACTTGAGAACAACAACAGGAAGAAGAAGAAGAAGAGGAGGCGACAAAAAAAAAAGAGCATCATAGCTCGACTTCCTCCAAAACTCTTCTTCTTCTTTTTCTTCTCTTAAAAGAATGCCGAAATTTGACACGAGCAGCAGTAAAATTTAATGTTCCCTCCTCTCGCGAAAATTAAGAGACAATCGATAAAAGTGTTAAAAGAGTCACCTTGGACCATTATAGAGTGGGTGGTGGTGGTGGTACCACTAACCGTGTTGATGACAGGTTGGCACGTGACAGGAACCCTCAACTCCCCCCCCCCTCTTCTTTTTCGAGTCTTAACTCAACACTATTATGATGATAAGTGATGACAGACTCGAAAGAGTTTAAACTGAACTTGTTACTAATCTCTGCGTATAGCGGCTATAGTACAAGTAGTTTATATACGATAACAGGACACTGCACGGTATTCAGTATATAGCATTATTAAAAAAGTTATATTGACAGAAGTTCTTGTACTTAGTATTAATAGTTTTCTACATTTAAGTGAAGCTATTTCAAATTATTCACTTTTCGATCTTTCGTACCGACAAACTATAAGAAATCAATCTTCATTACCAAAATTGTGTCTTTGATTACTATTTATGGTATCAATATATGGTCTGATGCCAGATCATTCCGCATAAGACAACTCACCATTGCTTACAATAATATTTTACGTACTCTTTTCAAATGGTCACATTACACATCTATCTCCAAAAAAATGTTCGATTCTTGGAATTCTGACAATACAAAAATTGATCATGTATAATAGACTCATTAAAATCCCAAAAACACCTTAATAACAAAAATCATTTTCTTCATCATCATGCTGCATATTTTGAATGTGGTGTGGTGCAGATGACCGTTCATCAAAATCTTTCAAATTTGTCATTCAACGCATTATTTCAAAATCATTAGATTGCAGATACCTTTATAACATCTTCCCTGTTTGGAACAATTTACCTTTGCGTATCAGAAAGTATGCATTTTTTGATCTGAATGATATGTCTACAATGAAACAGTTTAAAAGACAGGTTTTCAATTACGTTAACCTCATTTTGTAAGTGTTTACCAATTGTATTTATGTTTGTTTTTATTTTAATATTTTATTATTTTTTTTCTGTTTTCCCACTATTTTCTCTGTTCCCATATGACCCCATTGGGCCGAATAAAGGAATAATAATAATAATAATAATAAAAAATAGCGACGTTCAAGATTCCGATCGGAGGATATGCAGTCGATTTCACAGTGTTTCAGCTGCTTATTTTAAAACTTAAAAATCGAAAAATTCAAAGTCTAATAGGCGTAATTAGGTTCTAATGAGAGCATGTCGAATGGGTAGCCCCGGACACCGCGTATTCAGGTAGCACCAGCACCCGACGCGTTTCACGGTTACCATCAATAAGTACGCTAATATTAGTTCTTTTGTCGAGCAATATATGGTAATCTTACTACAGTAAATTACTTGGCGGTTTTATTTAAATACTTCCCAACTATTGACAATGATTATTTCAAAGGCTACTGCGGCTGCAGTACCATTAAGTCAAATGGCATTTTTAATCTCCGTCGCTACCCGCCACCGACGTGAAGGCGAACATTGTATTTACAACCACATTGAAATGAAAAATATTAAAAATTTATTGCAATTAATTTTGTTTTACGAATATTCAAGTATCATTGGGGTTTTTGAAATGAGTTTAGTATCCTACAAAATTTATTGTGGAAATTTTTTCCGGCGCTAACCGTCAACTTCGCCTAGTGTGAAAAAACAAGGGTGACAAAAATTTGTAAGAAATTATTTGTTGCCTGAATAGAAATATTTTTTTTTGTGATAAAAAATAATCTGTTTTTCCGTTTCTAACAGTCTTTTTTTGACTAAATGTTACAATTGTTTCCGAAACATTCTCAAAACTTAGGTGTCCATGTCCATTCTTTCACCCATATCCCTATAATCAAGGTACAAAGCTTTGGTCATTAAAAGTTGCATCCTTTGTTTCGTGTAACGTTTAGTCAATTACTACTGTGCCATTCCCGTCGCAAGCGACTGCTCTCCCAGAAATAGTAACCAGCATTGGCGAGTCAGTGGTCACTCTCTAACCCCAGAGGGGTTATTTATCCTCCAGTCCAGTTTCATTCATTGTCAAATCTAGAATCCATACCAAAGTAGGGGAACAAAGATCAAAATACTCGATTGTATCGAGTTTAGTATTGACTTTACATCCATCTCACAACAATTTTAGTAATATAGATGCATAACAACGACATTCTATTTTCATAAACGATCATTTTGGCGCATAATGGAGAAATCACTCTTACGAAATTTGCATAAATGGAAGTTTTCCATGTTTGAAAATTTCCACAAAATTAAAATAAAAACAGCATAACTCACATAATAACGAAATTACCTATAGGGAATTTGCATAAATCGAGGTATTATTTGTCTCCGAGTTACTATAACTCAAATACGGACATCTATATAAAGGTTTGTAAACAAACAAAAAATGCAAAACGGTTTGTTTTTTCTAGCATAGATAATGTTCTGTAGGGAGTAGAAAACAATTTTGGAGAAAACAACCGGATTTTGATTGAAAACAAGTTGACATTTTTTTTTTGTTCTAAAAAAAACATGAACTACAACTACGCATGTTGACCTGGGTTCGGTTTAGGTCTGGTAGGCATTTGCAATTGAATAAACAGTGGCCGGTCTCGTGTGTTGAGTGTTTTATTTTTCGTTACGTCCTGACATGCAAGACCCGAAGTTGAATCGCATTGCATGGAACTAATTCGCTAATTCATTTATACGGAAGTCATGTAAAATTTACGAGACGAACGACATCGCTTGGACTCGGAAGGCTTTAAAGGGTTCGCAAAATTGGGATTAAAGGGGAAAATGTCTAGTTCATCGTTTCGGTTGGCATTTTCCTATTGCCAAAGCCTGGCGGGTGTTCTCGAAACATTCGAGAGGAACAAAGAAGAACAGGTATTTAATTTCGAGTACAACACAGTGTTTCTTTTATTGGCTGGTTGGTTCGCGATATATATTCTTTTCTACTATTTTTCTTTTGGCTTGTCGCTTATGGTCTGTCTTTTCCTCTATCTCTGTTTTGCTGATCCTGAAATTTTTTTTTCTTTTCCTCTACCCTCTGCTTTTTTTTTTTATCGTTTTTCATGGACCTCGAGGATTTTATTATCTTGGCAAAATTGGAAGACGAAAAGAGTGTGGGAGGCTATTTCTACATCAGCAGCTTTTTTTCTCTTTTTTTTTTAAATATCTCTTGAGTGCTTGCCACCAAACATGGGATATGAAATTTTCAATCTTGAGAACAGTACCCTTTAACAACAATTTTTAGTGATGGGTGAAAAGTTCTTTAACAAGTTGTTCCCTGGATGAAGTTTGCAATGTCAAGTATAGGTCGCTAGTGTTTTCACTTGAATTATTGTGATGTGAATGATCATTTTTATCCTTCGGTTGCTTTTTCTTCTACACACCCGCAAGGGTTAGATTTCTGGAAAGTATTTTGGTTACCGAAATTATGTTTAAGGTGACTTAAGGTTTGAGGTAGGTAGGTACTTGGGGTTCAACGAGGGCACCGACTGGCTTTTACAGCTATGTCATTTGGCCATCAAACATCATTGAAATTATAAATACAGAAATGGTGATGATACAACCGTGGGTTATAAACGTGGTATAAGGTTTTATGATGCAGGAGGAAACGGGAAAACTCCGAAAAAATCTGCCCCCGTGGTGTCAGACCCCGAACTGAATCCATATGGATCGGGTTCGCTTCCCAGTGGGAGGCGAACCCGGGCCACTGCCGCTAGAGGTGAACGCTCTGATCACCAAGCCACCAGGGGCTCTTAAGGTTCGATATGAAATAAAGGGTTACGGGGAGAATAATAATAAAAAGTACATTAAATACGCCATAACTTTTCTTGCTCTTTCTAGACATTTACTAGTAGCACTTTCTGAACGTCTAGAGACAATATTGGGTTAATCAAAGGTATTTTATATTAAAGTAATCATATCAACTTTTATCTCATATTACTGCACTACCATCTAGGGATGAAAATATTTTTTTTTTTTTATTTTGCCGTCTAACGACCATTTGTACAGGAGAGATAAATCTCTAAATATTACAAATAAAGAATGTGACTATACACTTTTCTATCAAATTGTTTAAAAATAGTAAGTTCGGGTAGGTGAACACTTGAGGCAAATTTCCTCAGCCTATGTGGTAGATCATTCCATTTTAAATAAACATTATACGGGTATCTCTGAATAACCGTATTTTAACTGTATTTATCTTATGATGAGGAACTAACGTGTCATCTACTAGAGTAAGTAAACTAGGGCTGGCAGGCAGTTAAAATATTAGTATTTAACGTTATAATTTTAATTAATATTTGAGGTTTTTAATTAATTTTTGATAAAAATTGCACTAATCGAAGCAAAGAATTTCTTAACGCGCATACTGAAAGCCGCGGATAATGAGGGATAACTCTGGATCTACACTGGTGTACATTGAACGTAAGTGACGGTTTAATACGCATGTTCATATACAGTAGTTTAATTTTTAGCAGTATAGTTCATCTGTACAGTACTTGTAAATCGTTTAATTGGTTAGAAATAAACAAAATACCTGCAGTAAATATAAAATATTGTTTTAATTTTCGTGTACTGTATTTTTTAACTTCAACTTCTACATGTTCAGTTTTTTTCTTCTCTCGATTCCGAGTAAAAATTCTGCTGCGAACTGAAGAAAATGTTTTCAAGGATAAAAACTGATATATGCCACAAAAAATGTTTAAAACCTTTAAAAATGAGCTTCATAAACCCATATTTCAAAAAACGACAAGAAAAAATAGACAATTTTGATAAAAATTATGTTTTTTCTTTTGGCTTGTTAATTCATATTCTAACAGCTCTCACACTCATGGCTGAGAATTTGAGCATTTTTTTTAAATATTTTTTTTTTCTGATTCGGAGGCGATGGTGACAACATCATTAACTTTGCGAAAAGCCATTTTAATTGGTGCAACAAATTTTTCCCAGTATTCGATTTGGTAGCGAAGCTGCAAATGATCATTCTCGAACATCGTCTTTCAACGCTTTTCTAATAAGAAAGGTGGTTGGCACAAATGACTTTGCAAACCAATTTTGTCGAGCTGGAATGGGTTGGGAGCGAGTAGGGGAAGGGGGAGGGGATAGGGGAGGGGAGGAGGGTGAAAGTTCAGATGTTTGCACTCTAATTCGAGTATCGATCACTTCTCAATATCCTTGGGGCGCTCGTTTTTGCACCTTGGGTCGGCGTCTTTGAAGTGCAAATAAATGCATGTTGCTCTGGTTTGGCGGATGTTTCTAACGGGTTAAGTGCATGGAAAGACGTAACAAGTCTAATTTGTAGCCATCACACATCCAATTTGTCAGCAATTTGCTTGAAATGGGACCTCGGGTTATTGGTGCTCTTGAAATTGTTTGTCTTTGACTCAACGTCATTGTCATCGTCAACTCTTGTCTTCACATTATGTACAAGGGATCAAAATGAATCGAATTATTGACCCAAGTCTCTTGTATTTAGAAATCGAAACAGAAAGGCAATTAAATGTTGACTAAAGATGCCCCCCGAAATAGGCTCAAAGTGAATTTAGCGAGGTTCTGTTATTAGGTTTGTTGTTGTTAAATTTGATCTTGTATCTTGAAACTTAAAGTAAAACTCTTGTTTTTAAAAATTTTTATATTTACTTAAAGCGATATTGTTATTAAGTTTTTTAAAATAAATATATTTGTGTTATGTGTAGATTAAACGCAGGATAAATTTAAGCGAAGCTTTGTTTTGTAAACGTTGACTGTATTTGGTGTTGGTTGTTGCCTTAGTTACTTGTTTCTCTGCCTGGCATAAGCACTGCATCTTTTCTCGCTCACTGATTGGCTGCGAAAGGTGCGCTTGAAGCCAGACGGGTGAAAGAGCGTTGGCTTTTCATTAGTGATTAATTTATGGATGCTTAATTATCTTTTCAAAATCAGTTGGGTCGGTGTTTCGAAACTTAAAAATTGCTTTTTGATCGGGTGTTCGCTGTGATCATCATTTTATGCTCGCTGATTAATTAATGAGGGTGTTTCTTTTTAATTTATTTTTTTTTGTCAAGAAGTAGATGGGTGCTGCAATGAATTTCAAAAGATGTTAATTAGCAAAGTCGATCAAATTTAACAACCATATTTCTTGCGTTAGAGAAAGATTGTTTGACTACTGTTAAGTGTACTGTAAATATAAAATATCGTGCTTCAAGGCACTTTATAGGAATATTTTCGTCATCCCATTTAGAATTTTGAAACATGGTGGTTATTTTCTGTAGAATCATTTCAGCTTTCATGTCGAAGATTGAAGCATATTTGCAACTTCTAAACAGGTTTGCGAAACGTTTCGTTGATGATTCAGTAAAATGCATAGCTGAAATGATTCGCAAAACTAGAATTTGGTTTGGTTTTTTTGTGTGTATTACCTTTATGCACGAACGTAAATAATAACGCAAGATAAGGTTTTGAATACATACTTAGATCGGTAGTGGAAAAGCAAGAATTTTCCAAAGCGAGCAGACCTTGCCATTTTCTCTCAACATCCAAGACTTGTCATTTCGAAAAGGGCTAAGGTCGGTCGATGGGAATAAAAAGGAAAATTTCATATCTAAAAGAGGGTTTCCAAAACTTTGGGAAATCTTTCTTCCAGATGGATCTATGAAACGCTGATATGAATGCTTTCTATTTCATGGTCTATTGCTATCCCATTATTGAAGGATCTTCATTTCTTCCTTGTCATTCACAATAAATGGGAAAGAGGTTCGTCCATCACTGACTTTGCTCTTTCTAGGGCCTGTACGAGCAGATGTAGGTTTCAGATTGGAAACATACGCGATTTTACCATTAGTTGCATGCTGACGTGTGGTCCCATCCGTCAGATTGGAACGAAACAGAATTTTCTTTCAATTCATTCCTTTATCTGCGTTTTTTTGTTCATCTTACTTGTTTCGATGAGCTTTAAGAAACATATTATTCTCTATGTATTCTCACAAATTGTTAGAGTTGGTGGTGGATCTTCAACTTCAACCCTGACTATATTCTCTTGTTGGAGTTTTTGGTATTTGCTAAAGACCTTATTTATGAGATCTTTAGTTTTTATTTTTATTTAAGGGATCAATAAAACAGGTTTTTAGTTAATAGGCTTTTACTAAGAATACAGAAAATTCTCAATTTATGCGAAATCTTTGTATGCGATTTCGTTAATATGAATTTGGCCTACTGCCTCAAGTTTTGATTGAGATATTTTAATTAAAAGAACAGGTTTTTTAGAACAGGTTGGATTTTATTGGAAATTCAGAAAGTTTCCAATTTATGCGAGTTCCTTATATGAAATTTCACCAATATGTCAAAAATATCTATGGGTGCTCGTTATATACGAGAAAAGTTCACTATTATGTGATTTTGTGCACAAGTAACAACGCTGTAGTTTTTTTACACTTCACGGGAATTTCCATATACGATTTTAGATGTGCGCTATGTTTTCTCAAAAATAACTTTCGCATAAATCGAGAACCTCCCTATCGTTTTTGCGTTTGAATAGCCAATTTTGAGTATTATTCAAGACGATACCCGTGGCAGTGATTGAAATTTTTATTGGTTTTGTGTGTTTTTTTCTTCTTTTTTTTTCCTCTTGCTTATTTTGTTCACTTTTCATCGTCAAGATAATCCCAATATCTTGAAATCAAATGAGGTTTTGCTTTTGGACCACATCAAAATGTCTGTTTTTATTCAACCCACCGCCTTTGGTGCACGTCAGCAAGCTGCTGTCAAACCATGTAGCAAATTGCCTGGCGGTTCTCGGGTGACAAAGTTTACACACCATCTTGGGCGAGCCTGGAAATTTACGACAAAATGGAAGTTGGAAGGTTTAAAGGTAGGGGATAGACAGCTCGACACACGATGTGATGAGAAAGCCACTTTGCAGCAACCAGACATTGTGTGCACAAAGTGTACGGGTTGATGTTTTGGCAGGTTACTTCCTTCCAGGAATGGAAATAGACAGGATAAGGTTGAAATTTCTATATTACACTAAAACTGTGGAAAAAGAGCTGATTCACGTTTTAAACGTTAGCTCATGGACTCCCAATGAGAGTTTGACGTCATTTGCGAAACCATTATTCCAATTTTTCATTGGTATGCGACTGCGGATTTTTTCATGTTATACGGTTAGTATTAAAAGCATAATTTCCTACTCTGATAAACATAATTGGCGGGCTCTGGGCAACATAGTGATGAACCTCACTTTTTCCAAAAATATTATTTTTACATGAAACTGTCCCTCGGTACTGTTTCTAGCTAGTTATTTTACTGCTACTACCTGGAAAATTGCAGTATAATATAGTGAATCACCTTGCTGCTCAGTATGGGATGCTATGGAGTTTTTTATTGGAAAAATAGCTTTCCTGAAAAATTTAAAACGTGTGGCTTATGGCTATGTTTTCTGGAGCCCTTCAATTTATCAAACGAACAAAAAATAAACCATGTTAAAGAGCACGCGTTTTAATTTACTGACCAAGTAGACTACAGTAAAAGTAAACCTTTCTTTAAATGAAGGTCTACCCGGTAGGTAAGATTGAAAAACATTTTTTACCAATTTTTACTGGTGATATATTTCAGATATTTCATTTGGTGTGTTTATCTGAAAAATGTGTACTTTGGTGTTTTAAAGTTTTCAACTTCTTTTATTACAACTTTTTCTTTAACTTCACTTAAAGCTTTTAACGAGGTTCAACTGTTTCAAATCGTAGATGACATTTTTTAACCACGTTCTGCGTTTCGTAAAGACTTGAAATTTGGTGCATAAGCATTACGCATGTCACGCGTAACAATTGAATGAATCCAAATGAAGCTAAAACTTCTCTGAGCATTGAAATGCTTCAACCTCTTCAAGCCTTTTTTTTTGGAAGGTTCCAGATGACCTACAGAGCTGAAATTTTGAACATTGCGGTAAATTTCGTTGTATTAAATTTTGACGGGGCGAAAACTCCTTCAATTCCGAGATTTTGTCACACGAAGGGTACTTTTTTCTTCGATGAGTGTTGCTGACGATACACTTACAATACATTTTAAGCCAACTAATCCATTGCTGTAGACAAAGATAAATGTATTTATTTACGTATTTATGTATAATTGACTACCTACAGTTCATGTGAGAAATCATTTGTGAGTTTAATGCTTATCCAGCCAAACACTCAACACATCCAGCTAAAAGAGGTTCAAACAATTAAAAATGCTTTATAAGCATACTCTTTAACCCATTAACGGCCATTGTCCCTTTTATGGGAC
>JAQIWH010000662.1:0-43191 GCA_034695005.1 Cryptops parisi | reverse complement strand
CCTTTATAGTTTATGACTTCTGGAATCAGCTTCCAACCCGAATTCGGAAATTGGCAGCTCTCCCTACAACATCTTCACCTCTAACAACTTTTGACCGCTTATTATTTGAATACACCAACCATCTATAGTCTGTTTTATTTTTGTATTCTTATTGTTTAAAGGTTGGCCCACATGGGCCGTCAAAGTAATAAAAATAAATAAATATTTATAAAAGAAAAAAATAAACAATTTTAAAAGAAATTTGTTAACTTTAGTTGACAGGCTTCAAGTTACAGGCTAATTAAAAATACAATTACACCATTTTTTCCAAATATCGTGCTAATTTAAAAATGCATTTAAACCGTTTTTCCAAAGATCAGTATCTTTTCCATTGTTTTAGAAGGGAAACCACCAGAAAGTGAAACAACAAAAAAAAAGAAATCACAAAAAATTTAGATTTACAATAGTCGCGTTCCATAGTCTTACTCCAAAAAGTCCAAAAGTGCAAATTACACGTAACCCAATGTTTTAATGCTATAGACTGGTCTAAAACGACATGCATTTTAAGGAACAAGTGGATTTACGCAGTTTTACCATTCAACTCCTCATTTGCACTGTAAAAGTATGCACACCAAAACTTATCTGGTGAGAAAAACACCAAACAAGATTAACTATATTATTGATACTTACTGCCCATATGATTTTCAGTGTTTGAGAATCTACAGCTGACACTCGCACATGTCTTGGAGGTTCACCAGGAGCTGAAAAAAAATTAAAATTAAAAAAAAAATATCTCACATCAAATCCTGTTAATCCGTTCCCGGACAATCGAGTCTACTATTGCGTAATGAGTGCAAAATTCTAATACCTTCTTCTTCGGTAGTAACAGTTAAAACATCACTATATTGACTCTGTCCAACCGAATTCTCCGATGACATTCTTAAATGGTAAGTGTGGTCAGGTTGAAGTCCACCCATAGTTGCCATGAGATCTTGTCCTGAAACTAGACTTCCGGTTCCAGCTGAGTCCCATGATACTATTTAGGATAAAACAAAGATGATTTACGATACTGCATATATTTTGTGCAAATAGAATCATAAATGCACCCATGATAACTACAAAATATCAAGCTGTGTAAATGCAGTGATCTTCTGTGTTTAGTTATACAGTGTCTATATTTTGTCTATTTAAATAAAAGTGTACTATCGATACCTGAAATGCCTTTGTACTGAATCTTGTATTTTGTAATTTCACTGTTTCCATTGTACGGGGCCATCCACGTTAACTGAACGGAACGGCTCTTAACATCAACAATCTTCAGTGCTTTTGGTGGTTCAGGGACCTCTACAAACAAGAACAATTACTGAAATTGCACCTGCATGATAAATAAAATCTCAGTAGCCAGTCATTGGAATCGCAACTAAGATAATAATTTCCTTACGCTGAACAATCAGTTGCATCATTGTTTCGCTTGAACCAAAGCTGTTGTTGGCAACACAAGTGAAAACGGCATTATCGTGACGTTCTGTTCGACGTATTATCAGTTCCGATTGAAGACCAAACCGAGTTTGACGCTCGACGACATTGATTTTGTAACTTAAAATAAAATAAAGTACTATTACTATTTAATTTCTAAAAAAAATATATACAGTATCTTTTTCTAAAAGTCTATTACACAACAAATACGGTAGCACTAATGAGAACCACAGTTTCAAAATTACAAGAATCTTTTGTCACATCTTTTTGTACATAACATACTAGCAGTGCATTATTTTCTTAAAAAAATGTTAGTGGTATGCAAGAACATCGATACAAATATCGATAATAGCGATTATAACACACCATCTAATGCAGCAGCTTCCTTGCATAGCAAAAGTTGTATGCTTTAACATGATGTGTGGTAATCGCTATTATCGATGTTATTCTTGCGATAATTGAAGGCTTGCCTGGAATTACGTTGTATGTTACAAAAATTCAATATTGAGGTTATTATGGAAAATCGTGCCTCATATATGAGCCTGGCTAGTGCCGCCAATAGACAAACTCATACCTACCTAAAATATACATCAAATATCACTTCGAAGTTGGTCACTTAATATGTGAAAACCAACGTGTTGCTGAATACTTTATTGCCATTTACTCAAAACTATGAATTGTCACATGCAACGTTATTCCGGGCAAGCCTTCAATTGTTAGTTATTTGGATGATTGTTTTTTAGTGGGATTGTTGGAAATAAATTAATAGACAGTCGATTCTGACTATATGGGCTCTTGCTTACAAGTTTCCAAACATGATCTTAATACCTACGACGTATTGTTTAAAATTTAACAATGTTATTATTTGTAAACTAGAATGTGACCCCCGTGGTAAGTATGGTAACCACGGGGAATCCAGTTATGTAAACATTCCATGTGGTATCGATAGCATGCATCGATAGCATTACCATCGAAACGTTAACATAAACTTATGCAAAATCGGTGGATTACTGTTAAAAATCGAGGGGGTAACGCTACATCGATAGAATAGGGTTACGCTACATCAATAGAATCGGGTTACGTCTCGCGCTGTAGGTAAATATTTATATGTACTAGAATAATTAACTTCAAGGTCAATGAAAATAGCTCTATTCGAGATACCCTCCCAAGATGCTATTATATCCAAAACTCAGAATTTCCATTATATTAGCTTTTCGAGTATAAAATTGGTAAGCCTAGGCTGGGACACCCTGTACGTTCTTGTATGAAAGTACATTTTATAAATATTAATAAACTACACATAAGTTGGTAACATAATTTCTAATAATAAAATTATTAATACTTAAAACTATAGTACAAAAATGCCTGTCACGTTGAGCCGATACAAGTTACATGTCTGTCATAAACAAAATTGTTTATTTTCTTTTTCTTTCCAAAAATATTTTTATACTATGTCGTTGCAGTACCAGCGTGAAATTACACCACTGCAAGATACTAAAAATGTAAGTAAAAAAAAAATTCTATAATTTATTTGAGAAATTTTGTTGGTCACTGGTAATCGGGTATCTTTGCCAATCTACAGGGTATTGAAGTACAAGTTTTTTTCTTTCTAAAGTTAGTAAACTTTCTGAGCAAAACATGAAGTACCAAAAGTTTGAACTCTTAGCCGAGGGGTAAATTAGCGATGATTGCCGTTTTTCCTGCTACTAACTCCGCTACCATTTCTAGTTTATTGGTCACAAAATGAAACTGATTTCAGCTTCACTGCGCACCACCGATGCATTACTGGAAACAGACGATTAAAGGTGAAAGCGATATTGATTTTACCCTCAAGGAGAGCTAAAAAAAAAAATATATACTATATAAAAATAGCTTACAAGTAATTTAGATAGCATTACTGCAATGTTACTCGGTATTACTATGTAATAAACGATTGACAGCATTGATTTTATTTCTCTCTCAAATAAGATGAACCAAATCTAATGAACCTTATGAGCATACATAACCCATGTCTCGAACTGCAAGGCCACATATAAGTATCTTAAGTTAATTTGTTGAACGTATTTAAAATATTTTTATTTTCATTATCATTGAATTTGTGTAGTAAAATTCAATATCTAATCAATATTTAAAACTTGGTAATTAACATGATGTCTAATTGCAGTAACACAGAAACGTCAATCAAGGCTAATTAACTAACGCAGAACAACATATGGCCACTTTAACGTATTATATGAAACTTTTGAAATGACAATTGTAATATTAGATATAATAATGAAAAATTGAACCCTTTAGAATTAATGTACAGGTGATCCTCGTTTCACGCGAATCCCCGATAATGGTGGATTCGCTTTTACACGTTTTTTTGTAATTTTTTTTTATAACATAAATCATGTTACATGTACGAGTTCTGTAATTTTTAAAAAATTTAAACAAAGGACAAATAGAATATATATTTGTATCTATAAATATCGTCATATACGTCTACTGGTATAAATAACAGTACTGTATAATACAAATTAATATTTTAAAAACTAAAATACTTGCAATACCTGAACTCTGTAATTTAGTTTTTTAAACCATTTCCAATACTGTAACTTTTCTGAAATTTTGGCATAAATATTGCACGTTGAAAAAATCAATAAAAATTAATAAATAACAGATTTAAAAATAAAAAAGTGGAACTATCGCACCCGTCATCTAACACGAAAATTCGCTTCACGCAAATCTTTTGAAATGCAACATCCACATAAGAGGGGGGCGAGGATACCCGTACATAATTATATTTTGCGCTTGTTCTTAATTATTTTATTAGCATAAAAAAATCAAAATGAAAACAACGCGAACAAACTAAAAAGTATTAAAAAGCACTTTTTTAACGGGTGAAAATATTTATTTTATGCGATTCGCTTAGAACAAATTCCATGCGTTAAAGGAGATATAGACGATAATAGAAAAAAATAGAGCGCAAGAATATTTTGAAATCGTACTACACTTTGGGTGAAAAGAGATTTAAGTCAGGCTGTTTAACATTCCGATCACAAGTTGCGATATATCAAACTTTTTCAATAAAAATTTGAATGTCCTCCAAGCATATGTAACATCGGCATGATCTACATGAAGTAGTTTTGAGACGGAAAAGAAAATGAGCGGATAACGAATAAAAATTTCAAAAGATCTGTCACTGAGGTTTCGCTACAACGTCCATTGAGGGCTCAGCAACAACTATGGTAACAACTGAAGATGATATATTTAAGAGGGAAATGAGAGATGAGAAATGGTCTTTCACCATCCAAAGCAGTTTAAGCCACATGAAAAAGGTGGCCATTTTTCAACACCGGCTTCACCGAACTTAACATGCTAAAAAAACAAAAAAACACAAACCCACTAAGCAATATTTTATCCAATAATGAGTTCAAGTTATAAAATAAACTAGAAAAAAAAATAGATGAAAATTTTTCTTGTGGTAGCCCACCCATAAAGATGATAAACTACTCGAAAGTCCAAATAATTGCGATTTTCCCCCAATAAGCGGATTAAATGGTTCTTCAGCTATGCAACTTGATCGTCTTTGAGAAAGTCTTTAAAAGATAAGACTTGTTTTTCAACATAGATAAATCATATGTTGAAAAAAAATAAGACTTGTACGGTTGGTTGAACAGTGTTGAAATGGAAAAAAAATCAAGGTTTCGACTAAAACCATCGACATTATTCGTTATCTCAAATCAACCATGTATTTGTCCAGAAGAAAACCAATAGCAATTTTTCATGTGAAAATTCTTTGAATAATGTTTGTTCAAAACAAATTCCGAGAAGCCACGACAAGCTTATCTTATCATTTTTTGTTGATTTGTTGACACAGCAAAAGAGTCATCCATAAATATGGATAAGTCTTTCAAGCTATTGTGGTGCAATGAAAACAGAAACTATTCATTTCATTGACAAAATGTTAAAAAAAAAAACACAATAAATTTTCGTCAAAATGAGAAATATTACAGTATTAAGAATGGATAATGATAGATAATATTTCTTACCCCGTTTCCTGAGATCGTGGAAGACGATTTCCATTCATAAACCAGGATAACTTCATAGGAAGATCACCTTTGGCGGAGCAAATCAAATGTCCGTCTTCGCCCCGTTTCACAGTGTAGTTGGTCGATTTCTTATCAAAATAAGGTGGTACTGAAATTAATAATTAAATTTGAAAATTCTATATAAGAAATAAATTCTTATCCGTGAAACAAAGAAAAAAATTGTTTTTACGATATCCGTTTATTTTTCACACATAACGTGATCTCTAGTGTTACCTCGATACATGGTTTGTGATAAGAAAATATTTTCATTTCTGACGAATATTCATTCGTTATTTGAAAATAAACGGACGTCGTAACACAGAAATTTTATCATGTTAGCAAACAGTATAGTAGCTTGGCGAGTTTTAACTTAAACTATTTAGCAAAGAAAAATGCTTTACGTGACCACCAAATATTGATGCAAGCAATTGATTCAATATTCACTGTACATAAAAATTCAGAATAGGCAAATTTTATAATTTCACGATGACATTTTACTAAATTTGCCAAGTTAAGAAACTTTAAAGAGTAGCAATTAGTAGCTTATTAATATGCGCTAATAACTTATTTACCATGGACATTAATACGTATGACACGGCTCAGTCCAGCTCCAACACCGTTGGCAGCTTGACACAAATATTCACCATCATCAGTTTCGGAAACTTCATTCAACACCAATGAGCCATTACTTGCAAAATTTAGACGAGGGTTGTTGGATGGAATTTCTCTATAGTCGCCTGGAATGTTACCTAACATGAAAAAATATGTTCAATTATGTGCATCATTTTTCATCACGACGCATAAAATAATAACAAAAATAATATAAAAAAATTATATTCCAATTTAATTTTGCAGTTATTAAATACTTGACTAGTAGGGCTGAAAGGCATTTAACCGCAACCCAAAAATGGTATGCCACTTTAGTCACTTTTTTTTATCATGTTGGGATAAAAAAAGGCATCTTTTTTCCACAATGAAAAAAAAAGTTTTGAGATAAAAAAAAATATTGAGAAAAAAATATATTGATAAAATATGTGATAGTATCTTAAAAAATGATTAGAAAAAAATTGGACACCGGTTTTTTTCTTCTTATGTTAAGCTAGGGTTTAGTTACCTTCAGCTTTCATCCAAGTAATGACTGGCGTTGGTGAACCTTCAGCTCTACAGTCCACAACGATTTTTTGTCCAATGTGAACACTGGCATCTTTAGGCTCTGCCAACCATCGAGGAGGAACTGCAAGAGACATTTCAACATTTTTTTTCATGAGTAGTGCTTAAAAGTATAATATTTCCATAAAAAAGTGTTTTTTTTCTCAAAATAAATAGAGTAACCATTTGGTAGACGTAAGCAATTAAGTTGAATAATTTCGCAAACCTTTAAATTAGGTGAATTTTTTTTTCAATATGTATTAGTATTTTCTATGCACATTGATCAACTAATGTTGGTAAGCTAAAATTGTTAATAAGCTTAAACTAAATATTTGAAAGGCATGATGTAAAAGGGTGTCAAATGACATTTTTATCAAAAAATGTCATTTGCGAAACTGTCAGGTGTAATTATGCCGTTCTAACGCATAATTTTTAACGATACGTGCAAAGATATTAGTTCAATGAACGTGAAGTAGCCCATAGACAAGGCAGGTTCGGATTTTTAAATGCAATTTCCTCGAAATTGTAAAAATGTTACTTAAGACCCTATTACAACAGACCCTTCATTTATATATTTATTAATTATAAACAGTCTACTGTGATAGGACCGTGAGTGAAATACCCCTATGGCGTCATTGCTAATAGTAAATACACCTGTGCAATTGGATGAAAAGTGTACTCTGATGAAAACAAACATGAGTATAAAAAATGATTCTAAACCAAAGAAAATCAGAATAATGCGTCAGTTCACAACAATGAACTGCTTGGGGGAGAATAACTCACTATATGTATTATTGTATAAGTTTTTTCGCACCAACATTAGGTAAAACAAGAACACATGTTGTGATGCAACATGAGTTTCAAGACTGGATTCACTCCGATTCCACGTGATTAGTTACCTTTACCATAGCAATCAATGTTGGCAAGCAACATGAAATAAAACGGTAAATAGCACAATGAACAAGAGTCTTCTCCGTCATTGTTGACGGGTTTCGTACTTTAAACAACGTATACGTAAGTTGTACATTACGCTCGTTAACAGTTCACTTCAGTTATATAAGTTACATAAGCTACAGTACGTGTTACGTTGCGAAAAAAAGTGATTATAGTGTAAAGACTATTAATAAGCAAATGAAACTTCGATTGATAGGAAAACCCAAATTCAATTTGAAAATTGTAACCATTCTCAAAACTGTTAATAACAGTAACTTGACATTTTGTACCGATAGTACAAGATAGATTTTGTAATAATTTACAATTTAATAAAATTTGTTAGAAATTGTTAGAACACAATTTTGGTTTTGATTTCAAATGTTCACATTTTGTATGGTGATTTATTTTTGTCACGCACCGCACAATATTAGAAAAAATTGTTTCGTATATAAACGAATGACGAATAATCACGATTATTCGCCATTCGTCAATTCTCAACGAGAGAGTCTTTCATTACATCCTATAGTTTATTTTATGAAACCATAGCCTTTCCAAGCAGAGTCAACGTGACTTCAAACACACTCTACAATCAATGTTAGTAAATATATATTTATATATATTTTTAAAACAATGCAAAAAAATGTAAATATTCTTTTAGATCAGCATGGAGCACCACACTATGAGCTAAAATAACAATCGCATGATGATAAAAAGGTCTACAAGTAAAAAAAAAGTGTACAAATAAAATGGCAGTTGTTGCCCGAGGCTTAATATTTAATCTCTCTGCAACAGTCGGAAAGAATGACACAAAACGAAAAGTCTCTTCTAGAACAACGAGACTTAAGAAAATGGTAATTAAAAAAAAGCGACATCTCCTTTGTCCAAACAAATGCACCATTTGTTGGAAAGGTGCCGAAAAAGGAAAAGTGCGGACAATCCCAGCTGAGCAAGAGAATCAATATGGATGTAAATGTAAATCAAGCTGAAGAAGACATGGTGTTCCATTAAAGCTGCTTTGATTTGCGCTGCAAGTTTCATTGCAAAGTGCGTCAAGAACCACTAATTAATTTAGAACGTGTTAAGGTTGTGTGGTTGTGGTAAATCCAAAGAGAACTTTAATGAATCCGAATTATCTCCATCTGCGCCATCTGTCAGTTTTGAGTTTTTCTTGTGTATGTGTGTGTGCAGAAAACAAGCTTCCATTGAAAATACATTTTTCATTTTCGTTCTGTCATTTGCACATCTTCCGTCTAGTCACCAATGAAAACATCACATCCACCAAAAATTAAAAGATTAGAGAAAAAAAAAGTTGTTTGCACCAAAGTAATTTAAATAACGGAAATTGAAAAGTGCGTAACCTGTCCTGATCCGTCATAAACTTTCAATCTAAATATTGTGATTTTCCATGTATAATAAATTAAATGGCATAAGTACAATATAAGCTGCTCTTCTAATAATACAAATATATACAATGTATTTTTGGTTTTTCTATCATTTCTGGTGAATTTGTTTTTATGACATTCTCCCTAATAAAGTTGAGATGCATCATAAAAAGTATGATCCAAAACAAGGTTATTATAAAACTTTGCAGTAAGTAACTCTTGTATTTTTCAACAAATCTAAACTGGTATCTACACTCATAGACACTAGGGGTTTAGTTAAAAACGACAACCTCATGCCTAACCACTTGCACCACAAACGACTTCCCAATCAAAGAAAAAGTACCTCTGAAAATTATAAATTTAATCCCTCAAAACGTATGCAAAGCCCGTACGGTAAAGGTTTATTAAAATTATAAAAAAAAAATGTGTGAATTTGTTGTTGCTTTTTTAAAACAACGAGACAAGAAAAATTTGATACAAAAATAAAATACAAGTTCATTTAGTAACTAATCAAAACGTGGGCTACTTACCACTGACAACCAGCTTTGCCGTTGAATTAGCAAAAGCAGCAGCGTTCTTTGCAACACAAGTGTAATTTCCAGAGTGGGCAGGCGACACATTATCGATGGTTAGAATACTAGAATATTCGTCGATAACTCGTACACCAACTCCATTTAAACCAGAAAGTGGTCGACCATCTTTGAGCCACGTTATGCTGATTGGAAGATCACCTTTGCTCACGTAACAAGTGGCCCTTGTTCGCATTCCTTCTACGAACTGTTCACCTTGGAACGAAAAAGGAGCTATACCAGGAGGAACTGAAAATACCAACAAATACAGAAATCAGTAAACGTCAATGATTCCATTGACTTCAATGCAAACAATTAACAAGAATTAATTTGATGCAACTCATTATACTAGTAGCTCGTTATACGGGGTTATTCATATTTCCGTGACACATTACAAAATTTCACCACTCCGTAACTACTCAATAGATCTTTAATTGTATTACACAGAACGAAAGTTAAAACTCTTCCAAGTTTTGTTTTGATAAAACCTTAGGCGTGTTGTTGCTGTGATTTTCCGCCAGGAGGTAGTTATTGGCAAATGTACTGAGCTAACTGAACACAAACCAACAACATTTTCTTCATCAGAATCTCAAATGTGACGATGAAGACATGCTAAGGTAGTTGCCACCATGGTCAACGATTTGACTACATGCAAATTTTGCTTGAAGCAAAAATAATATTTATAGTATACTCTCACTCTCCGTGAGCAGTATCTCCGAGG
The DNA here is from genome assembly GCA_034695005.1 of Cryptops parisi. Taxonomy (NCBI): domain Eukaryota; kingdom Metazoa; phylum Arthropoda; class Chilopoda; order Scolopendromorpha; family Cryptopidae; genus Cryptops; species Cryptops parisi. Next base: position 32,909 of record JAQIWH010000662.1, on the reverse strand, counting down.
TCGTGACACTGATCAAATGTGACAAGCTTACACGTGTATAGAACAAAATGGACAATCGTGTAAATGTCTGACGCGTTAACAAAGATGGACATTTTGAACATTTGTGAAGTATCTAAAAAACCCCTGGAGAGTGTACCTTTCATTCGGTGTAATACAATAAAAGATCGGTTTAGTAACTACCGAGTGGAGAATATTTGTATAGAACTATTAATGAACCTGTAGAAGGCCCGACTGTGTAATGTGCATACTATCAGGATTTCCAAACCATTTGCTTGTTTCTTATCTCGTTGTCACATTGAAACGATGATTCAATGTTATTGAATAGTACAAAACTTACCAACAACTGCAATTTCCAAGTCTCTTCGTGCACTCTGTCCTTGAGCATTCTGAACCACACAAGTGTATTTTCCAGCATCTAATTCAGATTGAACATTCTGTATTTCCAAAGTTCCATTTGGGAAAACCCTCTGTCGCCGATTCACGGGGAGCTTCAGGCTGTCTATCCGAAAGAAGTTAGTTATGTGTCAATCGTGAAACATATACAATTAAACATTCTAAAACGTTAAAGATATTGTTTTTAATTAACAAGTAGTAATCTGAAGCTGTACTACCTTTCTCCCAACTGATCGAATCAACCGGGTATCCAATAAATGGACATCGAACGATAGTGTCACCACCAGCTAACGCTGAAATCTTCCCTGTAGGTCGAATTGAAGGTGGACCTGTAAATAAGAAAACAATACAAAAAATATTAAAATCCGAAAAAAATAAATCAAACAAGGAAAAAATTCCGGGTTTATTTTTTTTGGTACAACCTTTCATTAAGTGTTTCTTGGGATGAATCTGTTTTACACTCAACAATGAGCGTGAATGATATGTAGTAAACTATGTATAATATATGTGTAGGTATGTTTATTTACAACTATGAGAAACAACACGTGCATCAGCAACAAACACTCTTCCCGAAAAAACGTACTTTTCACGTACCAATAGCTCCGAATTGACTCGACATTGATCTGTCAAAATTTGATAGATTCGATTGTCAAGCGTGACTAATCTGTGCACCAAATCTCAAGACCCTACGACACCCGGAGCGTGGTTAATGAATGACATCTACAATTTGAATCAGTTGAACCGTGGTGAAGATTGTTTAAGACGTCAAGTCAAATATAAAAGATTGTAAAATAAAAAAGGAAAAATCAACTCAACAACCATTGTACATCTGGAAACGTACCATATTAAAACATTATTTTTAACTAATTCGTAACCAATTAGACTTTTTTAACTATACGTCATGATGATGTGTAAATTAAACAGGTTAAAAGATCATAAAAAATGAGAAATTTCACTGAAGTTCTACAACATAAAAGGGATATTACATCAAATATTCAAATTATAATATCTGTATATTTTTTTATCGTTAATGTTAAAAATCAATGTAATACTACAAAAAGTGTGATCAAGTTCGGGTAACAAGTTAACTACGTTCACATACTCATTCACAAAACTCACTCAACTAAAGCAAATATAAAACCTATAATGAAATGAAAACAACGTAATATCGAAAGAAAAAATCGTACAGCAGAGGACCGGAAGATTACTGTAAAATACTGTTAATGTTTTGCGTTTTTAATGTCCCTGTTGGAGTTTTCTTGATCAATAATATTACACGTCAAAATATAATGTCCTCTATGCACATTTCTAGTTTTTGAAAAGGAACTTGCCGCTACATTGCGTAACATGTATATTCCCATGTTAGGCAGAAAAATTGGCACAGCTGATCTTTTTATTTTTATTTATTTTTTGTTGCTATATCTTAAAACTTGTGAAAACTTCAAATGTTGTTTTTTCAACTTGCACTTTTTTGCTGCCTCCCAACCAAACGCCGCAGGAAGCAAGAGCAAGTTTATTCAATCAGATTATATGGACTTTTCTTGTTCACTTAATGGAATGTCTAACGAATTTGACTGAATTTTGGGGAACTTCACATCCTTCCAATTAACAAACCTCAAATGTTGGTGAGAGTAGTGAAAAAAATTCTAATTAATGTATTATGGGGTTAAATTTTTATTCCACTAACAGCAATAAAAATGATGCTACGGTAGACTTTTAAATAAACCGCACTCAAAAAACTCGCCATCTTAAAAAAAATCTTGAGCGAACTTTATAAAATCTAATTAAAACTGAACTCTTAAAGTTTTTTAAAAGTGTTTTTATGGCAGCTCGAAATCGATTACGAAATAAACTGTTTTACATACTTCTACATTCTACTGATACTGCTTACAACTTAATCATGTAAAAAGCCATCAGCCTGGAGATATTCAAAATGGATGGATTAGCATGAAAAACGAGCAATACGGCATAAACTAAGGTACTGTAATATATTTGAAAAGCTCCAGGCAATATAATGATAAGTCACAGTTTTTCAAAAAATGACATTTTTACATCAAACTATCTCTCAGTACTGTTAGTTTGATGTAAAACTAACTAGCTAGTTATAGTTTCTGGATTTTCCAGAAAATGGCAGCATAATATAGGGAATCAGCTTGTTGCTCAGTATAGTACTGTATGGAGTCTCTCACCAGAAAACGGTTCTCGTGAACAATTTTAAAAATATGACTTATCTTTATATTGCCCGAAATCCTTCATTTGTATTTTAAAAGTGTTTTTTTCACACATAAATTCCGCCAAAATCTAACGTAAAGTACAATCGATCCCCTTTATGACGAGTTACTCCAACAACAAGAATTCACACAATGAGCAGTGTCAAGGGTGATTGTGTGAAGTTTTAATTTTTGTAATTATTTAATAAACTAGCTAGTATTAAAATATACCTCTTTCGTAAATGAAATATAGAAAAATGCCCGACAGTTAAAATTAAAAGAAAAATTATAAGAAACTATGTAATTTAGATAAAAGTGTAAAAGCCTTGTAAAAACCATTTGGATTATCCTCCGTTTATTATGTGAACTAATTGAAAAGCTTATTTTAATATAGATGTCCAGGAAGAGACTGAGAATTTTGCACGAATTAAGCATTTTATAGAGTAAAATGCAGTTCATACAACGAAAACGTCCTATAACGAGAGTCGTTTCTATACCCAACAACTCGTTGTACGAGGCTCGATTGAATGTATGTTATCGATTGCTGACAGATTATATAAAACAACAAATTTGGTGTGCCATCAATAATTTCAAAAATTGAATTGAACCATTTATTTATTTTTTTTTATTCAACAATCCTTGAGAATCAAATGAAATTTTTTTTTTTAAATATTGGAATTATGTACAATGAATATATTGTGCTAATGCAATATCAAAAATATGAAAAATATTGGTGGTATCATGGAACTAGAGGGCCAATTTACGTATATAATAAGTTCAGCCTAACCATAGCTAAACATGTACCGGTACTTAGTTATTGTTAACCATGCTGTAATGAATATTTCCAAGTAATACGTGTTATAAATAATTGTAACAAGTGTTGCGAGGCAACATGAGTTAAAACCACGAATTGCGTAATATAAACAAAAAACAACTTCCCCGTCATTTTTGATGGTCTGTTTACTAGTTATTGAATATTCCAAGTGGCGATTTAGCTTGGAATAAAGTGCAATGGACACCATCAGGTACACGAGTAAACTGATATGAATACTGCTAGTATACAGAACCTTATTTTTATATGTTAATAATTTATAAATCAGTACTCACCATACACGTTAAGTCTTGCAGAATAGCTGATGCGTCCGACTGAATTGGCTGCAGCACATTCATATTCACCACCATCTTCGGTCACTAGATGACTGATATTGAGCGAACCAACTACTTCGCCTTTATCTGACACTGATTCACCTTTGGACACTCGCTCGTCTTCCTGAATGTGAGCGTCGTCTAAGGTCCATGTCATGCTTGGTTGTGGATTTCCTGTGGCTATGCATACCAAAGATGCAGCGGCTCCAGGTTGACTAACAGCTGCAGTGAATGTCTTCCTAAATTCAGGCGGAGCATCTAAAATACAAAAATAAAAAATAAAAAAGAACACCAACTTCATAAACGAGAAACCACATAGTAAAACTTTCATCACATATCATAAATGTGTTTTTTTTTGTAAAGAAAAAGTACTCATGATAACTTTAAATTTCGCTTCCACTGTAGAGATAAAACCAACATGTTATGCAAACGTACCTCCTATGAGCACTTCAGCAACACCATGAACACACTGGACACTGTTTTTGATGACACACTGATACATGCCAACGTCTTCCCGTCGCATCGAAGGAATCTGCAACACTTCGGGAGAAAGTGTCCTTATCCGAAACGGATCAATAGGGATTCCATTGTGAAACCATGTGATCGATGCGATTGGATGGCCAGAAGAAACACACCGCAGAACAGCACTACGGCCTAAGTCCACGATTTGCTGCACAGGTTCCACCTGAGCAGAAAGAAGAGCTGCAAACAAAACCAAGGGAAACAAACACATTAGAATCGAGATACGTTTCTTATACAAACAGTCAACGAACCCTTTTTTTAAAGAACGCCAATGTAAAATTTATAAATTTACAACCAGTAAACGTATAACGCTAGAACAACGGTTTACTGAAACTCTACTTTGACACTGAAAATGAAAATTGTTTTTGTATAAATATTTCATAGATGACAAATTATTTATTTATACACTATGTAATGTATGTCTATAAACATAATGTCAAGTGGTGATATCGCTGTTGTACTTGTAGGTCTACTCGTAATGTCAATCACTATTTATACTTTTTATATTAGCTTCGTTTGTGAGTGAGTGAGCCAGCTAAGAATTGAACGTATACTGTCATCTACAGTCGCTTATGAGAATGTTCTGTATAAACCAATGTACAAATAAAACGATGATCACATAAGTCCTTCGCATAAATCAAAAACCGCATAAGTCCAATTTAAAAAAAAATGGCATATATAAATAAATGAATAAATCTAAAATTGCAAAAATCAAAATTAAAATTACTCAAAACTCGCATAAATTGAATATTAAAATTACATAGAAATTGCGTGAGTTTCGCGTAATTCAAAACATAAAGAAATCAAAAAAAAATTTCTTTGCATTATGTATGTACATACAGTAAGTGGCCTATATCTGTATGACAGTAGGCTATATAAAAAGTATGCTTAAAAATCATTTTAAATGTACTTGTTACTTTAAAAGTGCTTTTAATGTAACAAGTACATTAAAACATGTCAACAAGTTACATTTCGTTGCAGAATGTGCGCTTCATATTGATATGATAGATTTTTATAACAGTGTTGATGAATATGACTCTTTGATGCAAAATTATGTATTTCTCTAGATGTGAAAAATACTGTAAATGTTTACAAGCATTTTAAATCGCGTGATAAGGTCTTTTTGTACTTGCAATGTCAACTAAACATGTTTGCAGTCACTTACAGAGTGTACTTTGCAAAGTGCAAAATTATTTTTCAAAAACATTTTTCACCTGCAAACGCTATAGTAGTAAGCCAACGGATGTAGTAATAAAAAGGGATTTTGTTTATCACAACAAAGTTTACATCAAGTCTAAACTTACTGCCAGTGTATAGCTTCCATGTTAGATTAAACCACAACACGATGCGTTACCAAACCAATGTTCCATAAACGGCTCACAACAAGAAAAAAAGGGGGACTTATTATAACTCTATACTGGAGGATAACTTGATCCCTCGCATTCTAGGTAAGGAAGAACTCTCCATTAGCCCCCTATTAAATCCCGTACGCTTTGCAGTAATGGCCACGAGCTAGGTCCCAATAGTCGCAGAAGCGTTTCTACTGGCAATGCGTACGGATTAGATCGCGTGTCAAGTGGCCTTATTACATGCCATTAGCAGGCGGCACAGAAGGAACGGCACTTCCGGTCGGAGATGTGCCAAGCAGAGTGCTAATCTGTCGGATGACTTAGCTGCCATCTTTATCTCCATTATTTTTTTTCTTCTCATTTTTACTTTCACACATCTTTTTCGAAAGGAAGAAAAAACGAAAAGTTAGGATTCCACGTTTTTTTAATACATATACGGATTTCTTTACCAAGCGAAGAAGATGTGCGCCAAATCATAATTAAAAACTCGGAAACTCTGAGAAATGAGTATCCCAACAAGCATTAATAAATTGAAGAAAACAAGTACATTAAAAATGCGTTTCAAGCATACTATAGCCTACTGTCATATACAGATATACTGTATGTACTGTACATACATAAGGCAAAACTTAATCCATTTTTTGATTTTTGCCTGTTTTGATTTATGCGAAATTTTATTTATGAGAAATTCCATTTATTCGAATTGAAATTTATGCCATCTGAGTAATTTCGATATTCAATTTATGCGTGTTTTGAGTAATTCCATTTTTGATTTTTGAACGTTTCGAATTACGCAAGTTTTGATTAATGTAAAATCAATTTTGATTTATGCGATCGTTGAGTAATTCGATATTTTATTCATACGAGTTTTGAGTAATTCCATTTTTAATTTGTGCGATTTTTGATTTATTTACTTATAGATTTGTTTTTATAATGGAGATATTCAGTTTTTGATATATGCGAAGAACTTATGCGTATTTTATTTTCTGCGCTTTTGGTACATTGGACTATACAGCATTTTCTCATAAACAACTGTAAACGGTATTATACGTTCAATTTCCAGCTCACTTACTCACTCACTCACAAGTGAAGTTAATATAAAGAGTATAAAAATAATTTACATTTCTGGTGTAGCAGATTTATAAAATGACAAAAAAAAAAATTTATCGTCTAGATTCTGGATCGACAATCCAGAAATCTCAAGCGCTTACGGCTTCCTGCAATTTTTGGTGTGCCGAGTGGAGCAATTTGTTGACAACTGTATCACCAGCTTCTTAACAAGTTTAACATAATTAATCAAAAAGCTGATGTCACACTTGTCCACAAATTCCTCCACTTGCCAAACCAAAAATTGCGTATATCAGAAGGCTTCTAAAAAGTTTCGAAAAAAATTTGAACACATACTTTAAATTTTTAAAGACACAAGAAAAAGATTTGCTCTTCTAAACGTTATACTTTCATGTTTAATTATTTCACCAAACATAAGTACGTAATTAATCACCAAAAGCTATTGTCGACACCGCAAAGGCATCGTACATAAGTTATTGGAACGCAGATAACGAATTGCTTGTTATAATTTAACAAATTTTGCCATAAATTTCAGACATGGTTGGTGACAAGAAATAAAACTTTTACTTGCACAAGTTTCATCTTTCAACTTATTTGATCCAACTTTTCGTGAGCATCATTTCATTACTAAAATTTCATGGTTCATATTGACAAATGTTGGAGTATTAAAACCAAGTTACATCGCTTTGTTGTGTAAGCTTTAACTTTTCTTTCAAGAAAGAATATTAACACATCACAAGAAAGTAGTACGTAGTTTCTGAAAATCTGTTTTTCTGTTTAAAAATTTGTCTTGGTGGGTGTTTTCTTTGCGAGGTAAACAAGATGCCTTTTCACTCGCATGTAAGCAAACGCGTAAAAAGAAAAATGCTAAAAACAATTAAATTAGCAGTTAATTTATAGCTTGAATGCGTTTTAGCATTTCATTTCCCTTGTGAAATGCAACAGACACTAAGTGGCACTATTGTGTCGTAGTTTTATTTTTATTTTTTGTACATCAAATGACAAAAGTAGTGCCGACAACAACAAAAAATAAAAGAAATAAAAGAAACGATGAAACAAACTCCATTATACAACAACACAATACAAAGTACTATAATTCCAACACGAAACCACTGTGAAACCGCACACAACTCACATATGTTGAAAATGGATCACCGACCCATTCTAAACATACAGTATATCATTCATTAAAAATAAATCTTTTGTTTTGAAATGTATTAGATTTATAAAAAAACAACAAAAACAAACAAACTGCAATTACCCAAAACTGTGGATTTATTGGGATCATTAAGTACCATAGTGTTTCAATGCCATAATAGATGTAGTACATAACAGATGAAATTTTCCATCGTTTATTTGAAACTAGACATTATAATAAATGACCTAGGTGAAAATTACATTTCTAGTCGTAAACTTTCATTTCATCATAAAAATTTACCATTAAGTTATCAAAGCTTATCGTATACTGCAGTGAATTGCACAAAATGGTGCAAAGTAAACAAAGTTGATAGAAATTCTGTTACTGGTATACCTGTCAACTCACCAATGGCTCTTGAGATTTTTTAATTCAATGGGTATGAGTATTTTCATGCGTTACTATCACCGAACGTAAACGATAATTTTAAATTCGATTTATTCAAAGTTTAATAAACCTTCAAGTTCTATGTCAACATATTGAAAAACAAATTCTAGAAACTTCAAGTACATAGTTTAATGAATTTCTAAGTTGTTTATTGGAAATTTCAAGAAATATTCAAACATTTTGACAAATGTATAAAAAGGATTCAGATTTTATGAAATTCCAGAAATTCCAAGAAATCTACCGACATTTCAAAAAATGTTTATAGAAATTCCAAGAAATGTTTAAAGGGCGCCTGTCACACGCAAGCGTTGCGCAAATTCAGGTATGGCAACTCACACAATTTGTTGACAAATGTGACATTAGTTTTTTCCCAACCAATAAAAACTGGTTGACAAGCTGACGTCACGTTGTCCAACACTTGCTGTAATCGAACATGACTTGTCACATCAAAAAATTGCGTGTCAAGTAGCCCTAACAAAACATGTTTGAAATTTGTAAAGATATACAATTTTAGTAAATGTTGACATTTCATCAGATCCTATATAATAATTTGCTAATGCAAGTCTGTCTGTCTATAGCTCATTGGCCCAATGGCATTACAGCGCGCAAAAATTAAATTTAAGTTCTCAAAATCTAAACGGTTTTCAATGTCACCAGATTGAAAATGTCACCAAATGAACGTCGATTGACGTGCTTTTTACTAATTATTTCAAGATAAGTCAAAAAATTTTAAGGAATTTCTCAAAATTTCTTGAAATTGAAGAAAATGTTTAAGTTCTATTCTATTAAATTTTTTGTTATACTTATTATATTAGCTTTAAATTTGCTAGTCGCTTATTTATTTGTGCATTTTGGCTATATAGAGAAATCGTTCTCAGTCGTATTTTTTGTAATTTGTCTCCAGTGGACGTTAAATTAAACAAGAAACAATAAAATATGAAGGCACTTTCAAAACAAACATTTTAAAGATATTTCAAGAAATCCATTTAAAAAAAAACATTAAGAACATTCACAATATTTAAGAAACAGTTCGAATATACGTTATTTCCCAAGTGGCAGTTTTTATGATGAAACACCAATTGTTTCAAAAGCGAAATTTTAAGGCCTTTCTCAAAATGTTTTAAAATTTTCAAAAAAAAATTTAAGGCAGTTCCAAAACAAACGTAAAAATATATCAAGGAACCCATAAAAAAAATTAAGAACATTCAAAATATTTTAAGGAATCGTTCCAATATATTTCCCCAGTAAGAGTTTCATCGATAAAAACACCCATTGTTCCAAAAGCTAAACAAAACTTTAAAAATGTTTAGAAATAAATTCTGTTGCAACTTTTTGAACCTTGGGCGAAATAAATCTTTCAAGTGAAGATTCAATTCCATGGTTGTCCAACATTGGATGAGTGAAGGATACAAATTTAAACGGAACACAAGTGCTGTGATTTGACAAAAGCGTAACATCTTCCTTGTTCTATTTTTTTGTCCTTACCTATTTTTTTTTTTGGGTCGATAAAGGACAAGGCAAGTTGTGCAGCTGCCTACACCACCTGTGATACTGCCAATCATTGAAGTTGTAATGGAAAGCAGCAGATGGTGTAAACTATAGTTGCCAACGATGAGCAATGCTATGGTTTCTGTTTGTGCCTTAAGGTCGGATGTTGAAATGTTTTTATGAAATGTGACGCTTGTTTTTATGATTGTATCGTTTTTTGTTTTTTTTGTCGAAAAGATTTTAAACTTAAACTTTGGTGCCCACATAAAATAAAAGTTAAAGTTTTACACCATCTGTAGCACTTGACAGAATATTTTTTTCTTTACATAATTTAAACTGAAACTGCCACCAAATAAAAAGTTGTATTTTTCAGTATCGTAAACTTTTAGTTCCGAAATAAACGACGAAAAGTTTCTTTTACTACTAAATATTAATGCAATAAACAGAGTTAACAACTATCGGTCGTTTTTGAATTTATCTAATGATTTTAAACTGATTCTGCATTAATGTTATTGCAAGGTAAAGAAAGAAAATATTTCGTAGTGCAGGAATTATTCGATTTTATGCAAGTTCTGTAAAGAAATTTGGCTCTATTGTGTGAAGAGTTAAATCAACCTACGTGCTCGTAATACGTGAGAAAATTTCGCTATTATGCGAGAAAAATCTATCGATTTTTCTTGCATTGCGGCTATATTGACTGCCAGGTTTTCTTGTATTACAACGCAATAACTCACCAAGTTTTAGGCCTTTTATACGCTTTATATTAGCTTCACTTGTGAGTGACTTTATGAGGAAGCTAGTGAGATGAGAATTAAACGTATACTGGCATCTACAGACGTTTATACTGTATAGTCCAATGTAACAAAATTTGCATAAATTTATTCGAAAATTACAAAACTAAAGAAAATGGAATTTTTGACAAAAAATCGCCTAAATCGAACATCGCGTTACTATAACGCGAAGATCACATTAATATAAATTTGCCTAAATCGAAATTCAACATACATTAAAAACTCGCATAAATCGAAATTCACAAATTGAATGAATTGAAATTCGCATAAATAAAAACTTGCAGAAATTGAAAATGAAATTACTCTAAAAGTCGCATAAATCGAACTCCTCAAAAATCGCATAACTCTAAATTCGTATAAACTATGTATAAAAGGTATTTTTTAAAAAAAAGAAGCAGTTTTAATGTACTTGTTACATCATAATTCAATTGACCGCCAACTTGTTAGACTTTCTTGCATTACAACTTATGAAAGTTGTAATGCAAGAAAGCCTAACTGACCACGCTGATTTTGCACGATGATGATGCACAGGTGACAAAACAAAATTAAAAATTTTTTTTTTCCCACATCATGTAAAATTTTGTTATAAACGATTTTCCATTTATGCGATATTTCCATAGATCGTAATCCTCACATAAACCGAGAGGCTAATTTTTGTTAGTACTGTTTTTATGTGTTAAATAAATAAATGATTCGTGGTTATCACATTGTTTTAAAAAGCTTTATATAGGCAATTCAACATGTGTCACAATGTGTTGCAATTGTGCAAACTATTTTTTCTGTGTTTTATGAAAAAATAAAAGGAAACTTTTCTTACCAGTGACTACGAGTGTAGTTTCTGCTTTTTCGCTCCCAATACTGTTGTTGACGATGCAAGTGTAAGAAGCGCTGTCGGAAATTTGCGAATTTTGGATGAATAACGACCCACCGACCCTCTTGATGCGGGAAGCCTCTCTGACAGGTGAGATCCTGCCATCCTTTTCTCGAATATACCAACTGACAAAAAAGATAAAAAAAAACGAGAGAGATAAGCCATCAAATTGCTGGTCATCTCTTAAATAAATGAGCACATCAATTCTTGCCAAATTCATCCCTTTCCTGCCAAAGTTCACCAAAACCAGTGAATACCCGTTGTAAAAAAAAACATATTGCAAAAGCAATTTTTCAGTCATGAAAAAAGTAGTACTAAGTTTAAAAACACGAGTAAATTACACTAATAAAACAAATTTTTTGGAGAGCTGTACACAAATAATAACAACAAAAATAGTGTAAAATATAAATAAAAAATCCGAACTTGATCATATTTGGAACACCATACACCAAAATGCAATTTCACTATCGTAACATTACATATTCAATTTTATATTTTTATATGGATCACATTTCAAATTGCTTTTTAAATTTCTTTACAAAAAAATAAAATGCAGCCTTCAACAAATGCGATGACACAGTGACACTGACACCATCAAATAACACGCATTAGAAATTCATGTCGTGTGACAGGATATATTTTATAATACAGTTGAGTGGAAGGCAAAAGTTTGTCACTACAAATGTTTTTTTGATCCGTAAAGAAAGTGAAATGAATATAATATGAAATTTATGAACCTGTATGATGGAGGTGGATGACCTTGGGCAGCACATGGTAAAAGAGTTCTTTCGCCTTGCTTTACTTGTACTGAAAGGCGACTATCTGTTATTCTAGGAGGAACACTTCCTTGAGGTGCTACAAAAGAAAATGATATTTTTACTTTTATATAAAAAAACAACACATTTATCGTTTTAAAATGACCCCTGTATAAAACGACGTATTGTTTATAATATATAATATACATTAATCATTATAAAACTTTTACTCCAGTTTGCACCAATTCATAATTTTGAACACATCTCTTTATATAAAAGACACTTTCTATTATGCTCCCACTTAACTTTGCGAAGCCCCAGTTAGCGTTGCATGAGCCTGAGACGCATTTGCACTGCGCACGCGCCTCCCATCGGTCGCGCATTGCATTGCGGGAGAAACAAAGAGCTATATAGGCGTGAGTAGTCATTCAGCACTGGAGTAACCCAATGATTTCCGATAAACGACAAATTGAAATTAAGAACGTCAAAACCTATTGTTTTGACGTTCCGTGCTTTTGCATGGACCCATCTAGTTCACAAATAAATGGCATACTATAATGTATCCTAAAAATAATAATTTGCTAAAGTACGTTTGTCTACCTATAGCTCATTGGCTCAATTGAAATTCAAAATAAACTAATAGCTCATTGGCTGAATTCAAATTCAACTACACGCTTTATAAAGGTTGTCACCAGATGACGCCAGTGCCTGTTAACTGATGGTCTTTTTACTAGTGGTTAAATAAGTGACTGAAAATTTACACAAAAAATATGAAATATTTATGGTTAAAAAAAAATGACGTAAATTTTTTTACTTGAACTGACTGATTATGTATACTGTAATTTGTGATAAAAAAATAAGTTGCACTTCGTTTTTACATATGTCAAAATGTTGACATAGTGCAACATGTAATGCCGTCAGAATGCAAAATGTAATGCCGTCATTGTATGACTTTATATATAACAAAAATTGGTACTTTGTATTAAGGAACAGCCACCGACATAAAGGCGCCACATGTCTATAAGTTTGTTAAAACAAACGGTACTATTGTATTTATATGGCAGTCACTGGTTGCCATGAGAGTGACATGGTGGCAGTGGTGTTTTTTAAATCTAAACTGGGTATATATACCAGTTTAGTTTAGTAAAAAGCCACAACCAATTTTATCGCATAAATTAATACATTTTTTGTTTGTTCTAAGTAACGTAAACTATAGATATGTGGCGCCCTCTTACCGGTGGTTGTAGGTTAAGACAAGTAATAAACAAGCAGAACTGTATTAATTTTATTTGAAAGGACCGTTATTGCTTTTAACTAAATTAAACTAATATCTATACCCATAGACAATATTTTAAGTCACTTAAAAACAACCTCTCCCTTGGCAGTGGCTGGTCGTTAATACACAAGCACCCATCAATGGATCGTCTTAAACCATATTGAACTAACCCACTTTTTTGAGTTAATGCACGAAATAAGGTCACTAAAACATGATCTATACTCCATTTCACATTAGCTGGCACAGAATTTGCTTGAGGCAGCCAAGGGGCAAGCTAGGTGATCACACCGTCTCCAGCGCCTAACACCCTTGTATTCATACTGGCGGCAGTGGCAGCAACTGAAAATTGTGAGAGGTACGCTCGTCAACCATTGGCTGATTCATCTCGCTGCCTCCAATTCCAATTCCAATTCTGTGCCAGCTAATTTGGAATAGAGTATAGTCATAGACTAAGAATTATATCGCTGGACCGATTAAAGAGAGTTACACGGTACTATAAACCAATGAGAATAGCATGTAACCTTGTAGACAAGCCATACGTAAAATCATCGTTAATTAATTAATTTTTCTTGACTTAGTTCACTATGGTTTAAGACAAGCCAAATGTTATTATTTTTATATTTTATTTTCAAAAGGAAACACCCCGAGCGGGGTAAAATTACATTATAGAAAGTCATTGAAGGCATAACATGTCTAAATAAGGATTTGTTGAAATGTTTACAAGCTGACAAACAAATAGCATTTGTGCAATTGAAATTAATTTTTGTCATAGACTTGCACTAATACCCAAAACATTCACTACAACCAAGTCGATAATTTTAATTTTGTACTTAATCACAACGCATTATGTTAATTTAATATTGATTTAAGCTTAGTTGTCAGTTCTTCTCAAATATTAATAAAATTTGAAATTAAACACCTTTAAGTCATAATAATACTATAAAAAAATCGAATAATCACAAATTGAATATTCAAAATCAAATAAGTCTCATCATCCAATGAAGTTACTATAATAAAATAACTAACAATACTAACTAATTTTCTTAAATAACAAAACTCATTAAAATTATGATAAAAGACACAAAAAATGTAAAATCGTATAGAAATCAATTATTTATTTAGCCGTAAAGACTTAAATAAATCCATACCCCCTTTATATGTAGATATTAACACAACTCTAAAGCTAAATGTCACGTCGCAGCCGATGTCATGCCGCAAGGGATATCTATATTCAGATTAAGCATCATTTTAATAAATCTCCACAAATTGGTTGTTTTTTTTAATATCGTTCCACTCAACGCAAAATTCAAACTTAGAATTCCAAGTTTCATTTGAATAACTTTCTGTACTGATTTCCCTCCCCCCTCCCCTTGGGGAGTTTGCAAGCTAAAACTTCTACGATGCATTTTGCAAACATTAACAAAATGCTTCATTGGCCAAACGCGCATGATTATGCACATTGATTAAATCTACAAGCGTAGCAAATCAATAGACCCTGTGGTCGAATCATCTCTCCTGCTCATCATTCATGACACAATTACAGCCAGTTCAAGCTCAATGAACCACATGAGGTCATGCACGATTCCCTATGATATGCATCCTAATTATCAGCTTCGGCTGTTAATCCGTATAAACAACTAGCCCCCTCAATATCTAAGGAAACAATAGCTGACGATTAAAAGCAAATGTTGCGAAGCGTATTATATTAGGAACCTCATCATAACTTGTTCGTTAACGGTCATAACGGGAAAGTTGAATTGAAAAACAAACCAAAAAGCCTACATCGTCTAGCTAGCATGCTAAATAGCTTTGTACGTTTGTTTGTGGGTACAATATGTTAAGTTCGGGGTTGACTCGAGAATCACTAAACCGATTTGTACCGCACTTTCACAGTTAAATTTTTTATAGTTTTAGACAAGTCATACAGGATAGTTCATTTAACGTGACACATCTAAATGTCATGAAAACAAAAAATATAAGAAACAAAATGTGTCAGGTAAACAATGTTAGTTTATGAGAGGGCTTTTTTGATGGTGCTAGTTTTATTGACCATGAATTAATTTTTAATAAAATCGCATTGTTACATCGAAAACCATGAGTCGCAGCTACCAAGTTATATTTATAAAATTGTGGTCAATACTCAATTTAATCAAAATCCAGTGTCGTTTTGTTTGTTCACAACCATCCAATTGAAATAAATACTATAATAATACTTTATAATCAAAAACAATGATTATGAAGCAGGATGATGCTACAAAAGCTTCTTTGCATATCACCGACACTATGCAGTGAAGTGATTTTAGTTGTTTGGCATGGTTAATTTAAATACAAATTCAAAGTTGCCTACTGTACAACTAAAATCTCTCCACCGGTGATATGCAAAGAAGCTCTTGTATCACCATCCTGCCTTAAAATCATTATGGTTTGTTCAATTTTTCAGCTGTATTATTGTGAATAAATGAAACGACACTGGATTCCGATTAAATTGACGATTGGCTACAACTTTCTTAATATGACTTGATATCTACGACTCATGGTTTTCGATGTGACAATACGATTTCCTTGAAAAATTAAATTTAAGATCAATAA
This sequence comes from Cryptops parisi, assembly GCA_034695005.1. NCBI lineage: Eukaryota > Metazoa > Arthropoda > Chilopoda > Scolopendromorpha > Cryptopidae > Cryptops > Cryptops parisi. Next base: position 16,869 of record JAQIWH010000662.1, on the reverse strand, counting down.
AGTTAGTACCATTGGAAATCTCCAGCATACGTCAACAATGTTTGACACATTTGTTTCTAACATTCTTTGTTTTCATGGTATTTAAAATGTGACACGATAAATGAACCACCCTGAATAAAGTTATACTATTCTACATTTCCAGATATGCACTTCTGGAAATTCTGTTTGTCAAGGAAGTAGATTGGACTAAAGCATCGTTGATTTCACTTAGAGGTTGTGTATAAATCAATAAACACTAAATAAAAAACAATAGATCGGTGGGTTGAACATCGGTTTATAGATTAGAGATATCTGGGGCTAAAATCTGAGTATCACTAGATTAATTCTAATGATTTATTATATTTTAGTTTCTGGTTTTATTTATGCAAATTACTGTACTTATGTGCTCGTTGTCTTAAAAGAAATGACATTGTGACGTGAGTGGCTTAATGATGGTAATAATACAATGTTTCTAGCTTACAATAATTTAAATTTCTGTACTACGTTAATTAGTTGAATCATTAAGTAGTTGGATGACAAGATTCCCGTAACTGAATTTTAAATTTGGTAAATAAAAACAAATAACTTTGTTACCCGTGACAATTAATTTGCCTGACGTTGAGCTGGAACGTGTCTCTTTAGTTAGACGATGATACGTTCTACAACGGAAATTTGTAAGTCCGTCATTCATAGTCACTTCTTTGATGTGTAACTCTCCGCTTGGCAAAATGGTGAATTTGGGCCCTGCAAAGTATAATAACGTCCATTTTAAGCTCAACACCACTTTTACAAACACAACATTAATCACGTGTATAAAAAAACGAACTAAAGAGAAAACACAATTAGCGTGATACTAATTTGAAAACTGAAAGACAGTGCATCTAATTTACTCAGAAGAAACTCAAGACGGTATGTTTTTTTTTGTTTCCTACGTGACACATAACACGACACTGTATATCAACATGAAACGTGTTTATCTAAGGCAGAAACTTAAAGATGCTGATTTTTACTAAGATAAAAGAAAAAACTCTTTTAAGCAAGTTTTGCGAAAACAAAAGTTTTCGGTAAGATTTTTATACAAACTTTGGTATAATACATCGTAAAAATAATCTTTGTGTAAAAAGGATACTGATAAAAACATTAAACAAAACATTTTTTAGCAAAATATACGCAAACACTATGTAATATAGATATACCGTAAGATATAATTGAATAAATAATTACTTAAAAAAAGTATATAGTTACCATTTTCTATGGACGAACTAGCTGTCGATACACCATACATTCCGTCATGAAACCAAGACGTGACACCGACATAATCAGTGACAAAACTGGGGATGTGACATCTCAGAACCCCAGTATTTCCAGTGATGACAAATTCGTCATAAACTTGCACTTCATAAATTTGCATCACAACTACGAAAAAAAATCATGTAAACTACAAACTGTTAGCAATCCACTATATTTGTATACACTGGTTACAATACACAATTTTTCACATTGATCAATATACACTGTAAATTTGAACCTATTTAACCCTGTTCACGTTACTATGAGGTCTTAATCATCGGTGCGTTTCTTCCATCGACTGTTATAGCACTTTACCATACAAGTTGTATTATTGTGATAAAATAATGACACTATATTCAATAGCAGCCATTTTCTATCTCTTTCTCTTAACCAAATATTCACTAATACTAACGAAACGCTATTGATAAACTGATTGGTTTCACAGAATAACCACCAAATGATACCAAAAAATTGAACTAGAAAAACCATCAATGGTGATTTAGGCGCCAAATTCGAAGTTGGATTCAGGTTTTACACTCCAAACAAAGAATGGCTTCTTACATAATAAGCCATAGCTAGTAAACTATATAGCTGAAACACCCGTGCTTCACACGGGAATTCTCATGCATGCTAAGATAAATTGTGGCTATTTGCTAAATAAATCCCATAATTGTATAAAATGTCACTGGCAAAATATAAGCTTGACCCAAAAATGGAAGAACAACTGAATGTCGAGTTATGCAAATAATGAAAGTTTAGTTTCCACTGTGTGTACATCAAATAAATGAACAGCCCGGAGCAGTAACCTAGTAGCTCCATTTTTAATTGCTCTTTTAAACTGGTAATAAATCATTTGGTTCAATGCTATTTTCTTTATCTTTAACAGTTTCGTTTTTTTCAAATCACACGTATAGTAACACAGATAAAACGTATAATAACAGGGTAGGCAAAAAAAGATTGACTAAAATACTCATCACGATATAAACCAACTGTTCTGAGCGCAGATAACGCCACTGCTGCAAAAATGTGAAGCTACCTGGTTACTGCACAAAGCCCTTAAACGCATTTAACTTTGTGTACAACAATGGTTTAGTGGATTAAAGATGTAGGTATATCGTCAGCACCACTCTTCGAGAAAAAAAAAACTTTTTGTGTGAAATAATCTCGGAATTGACAGTATTAAGACCAGAATAAATTTGTACAACAAAATGTACCGCAATCTCAGTCTATGTTCCAAATTCTAGCTTTGTAGGTCATCGGTAAAAAAGTCTAAAAAATGTCCAAACTTTCCAACGCTAAGTTAAATGAACGGTTAAAATAAAAAAATTATTGAAAAAGAGTTTTTATTTTACACGAAAAAAAATAGACACAACAAAACAAATGATAAATAATAAATAAATCAAAAGTTTTAACAATAACAACCGTGTACAATAAAACAACAACAAATTTAATATGTGATGCTACATTATGCAAAGTGGTTTTATCCTTTTGAGAGCATGTTGAATTTTACAACATCACGTTGTTTAAGTAACCTGTTATAAATCTCACACTCTCACAAGATTTGCATCACTACACACAAATGTTTATAAACAACACAATAAACTTCCAACGGTAGATCAAAATAAAAAATTGATTCTAAAATACATATAAAAAATATATATATATATCAAAATGTAAAGTTAAAACATAAACAAGGAAGGGTGTGAAAAAAAAATCCATAGTTTTTCGGATGACGACTGGTAAAACTTAAAAACCATCCACCTGGGAGTTAAGAAACAAAAATGTTTTTTTTTTATTTTTGCATTTTATGTAGGTGTAAAATAAGCTATTTTTGTATCCCTCGTTTGGCTCGGCAGGAATGCAATTTCTACTACAGCAGTAAACAGGTAAACAAGCTCAGTGGATAAAAAATACGAAGTGAAAAAAAAACAGGCTTTCTCTTAGGCAGCACTTGGTGCGCATAACATGCTCGTGATATTTCTCCTAGCGACACGTCTTTCCGTCTCATTTTGCCCAAATCTTTTACATCAAAATGCTTTTATTTCAAATAGACTCAGTTTTACGATGCCGGATTCTCTCAGCAACCATTCGAAATGAGAGATGCGAAGAGTAAAGTGGATTTTTGAAATCATTTCCCCTGAGGATGACTGTGACGCCAAAGACGCTTTTTCTCTTTCCCACGATGATAACACCAAAAGAACGATAGAAAGAGAAGAAGAAGAAGAATGAAAAAAAAAAACCCGAAGAATGAAATGGTGCATACAACTTGGGAATTTGTCTAACCTTTTCTTTTCTAAACCATGTGTTTTTTTTTTTTTGATGAAAGATGCGAGAAGGTTCCTAAAGATTTCGAAAATGTTAGCAACGCAGAAGAAAGATTGAAAGGATTAAATTAGCTCTTCGCCACCGAGATTAGTGTTCATGCATTTGTAAGTTATGCATATGCTTTTTAGATGTTTTTCAAATGTACAAATACAAAGAAAAAAAACAAACTAGAAATACAAAATAAAATAAATAATAAAAATAAAGTTTTGCTTCAAATATTTTTCAATAATTTTGTGTTGGGATCCTTCAAAGGAATAAAACAATCATAAAATTCCTTTCACAGAACAAATGTCTAAACAACTTAAGTAAAAATACATATGTACAGTAGACATAAAAATGGAATTAATTTTGCCTTAATCCTCAATTTCTAAAATATGCTTTATTTTTTATTTTATGTTAAACATAAAATCATATTAGTTTCTCAATGGAAAAATTCTTTACATAAATTCTTTACATGCAATGCTTTATATAAATCCAAGCACTGGTCGATTTTTTTAAATATGAAATACAATTGTGAAATGAATTACCGTTTGCAGAATTCATTTGAAAATAAACCAATGAATAAAAAACCCTTTAAAGTAAACAACTTTAAGTTTACGATTAAAAAGATTGAAAAACGTCCAGTTTCTTCAAAAGCGTCCAAAAACAACGCCTTCAAAAACGTCAAAGAAAGTCTCCAATGGCGTCCATGAACGTGGTTAACAACAGCCATGAACGTTAAACAATTCAAGAAAATCTAAGAAAATCCAAAAGCTTTTAACCGTGTCCAAGAATGTCTTAAAAAAAGGCCAAAAAAGTTTCCAATTACGTCCAAGAACGTGTTTGACAACGTCCAAAAATGTTCAAAAAGTCCAAGTATGTCCAACAACGTTCAAAAAGTCAAGAATGTCTAAGAAGATCCAAAAACGTTCAACCATGTCCAAGAACGTCCAAGATAAATATTGAGTTATAAGCAATGCTGAATTATAATTTGTAACAAATATTATTCTTTTTATATATTATTAAAGAACTAATCTCATATTTGCCATAAAAATAATTAACTTTTCCAAACTACTAAAATATGAATAAATCTTGTAGTTTTTTACAAACCCAGATTATTTTATTAATTAACACTATTAAAAAAAATATGTAGTTATGTACTCACATTCTAAATATAATTGTTTTCAAGCAACTAATTGAATTTTTAAAGAAAAATTACAGAATTCAGTTAGTTAAGAAAATTTAAAATTACAATGTTTTATGAAAAACTACATAAACAGAACAGATTTTCGTATAACAAGACCTTGAGCATTTCAAACACGTATAGTTTTTAAAAAAAATCATGAATACAAGTGCAACACCAAGAGGCCATTAATGTACAAGAATGGACAAAAAAGTACTTTTAGATTTGTCAGTGAAGATTAAGCTAATGAAACATTTGTCACCCTGCTGTGGGAACGCGAGGTCAGTCGAGCAACACCGAGGTTCCAAAGGGTTAATAAAATGGCCTTTTATGCGAACAGCTGAAGGATTTTAATTGGCCTGAAGGGGGAACTCGCAAACACAGCCTGCCTCGTATTTTTATCTTTGAATTACGGCTTCTTGTTGGCTCTCAATCATCGCGCAAAAAGGGAACAAGACGAAGGAGAAAGTTTGTATTTCAAAAGTGCTCCTGCTTGGTGTAGCCTGCTGCAGGCATTGGCAGTTTACTTGGCTAAAGAAAAATTAGTTGTGGGAATTATTCACGTTGGTGAACGAGTGACGAAAATGCTCTCAAAGGCAAGACAAAAGACTCTCCAGGGGGTTGGTAGTGAAAGCGCGAATCAGCCAAGAAAGATGACACTTATGCATTTTTAAATAAAAGTAAAAGGTGCATAAAGCTTTTCGAAATGATGGCAGGTGAACTTTGTTTACTTAATACGATTATGTAGTGACTGTCAGATCCATGATTTTTTTTTAAATAAAAAAACTCATCACTAATAGTCTGATTTTTTATGTGACTAATGGTAACCATTAGTCACTTTCACCGAAAACACACTTAGAACACCACTGAATTTTTTGAAAAAAAAATAAACATTGTTAATAGTTTGATGTTTGTTACTATTAGTCGATTTCGTAAAATACAAAATTTCACAATCTAGTTCAAAATTTATTTTAAAAATGTGAAAAATCTAATCATTAGGGTATCTTAGAAACTTAAGTAACGCTTTTTTTTCATTAAAATGTGAAATTTTATAATTCATAATCAGAGAGAATTATATGCGAGTTTATATGCAGAATGCAACTTTTGCATAAATCAAGATCATGTGTATTTCAAATATATATCATGTGTAAATCGAGTATACCAAATTAATTATTTTTTGAACCTGTTTGTTTTAATGTACAGTAGTTGGCGTAATGTTTTGTCGTTGTTTTAATGTAAAGTACCGTTTTAGTTGTATTCTGATTCGTTTTGGACCGTATGACTCAATAAAATGTATTTAGATTTCACATTTCAGAAACGTTCACAATTACACGAATTTTACACTTTAACTTGATATTTAATGAAATATAAAGCTAATTTTTTCATGATATAAAACCTCTAATAAATATAAGAAATAATTTTAAAACATAAATACTAAATTATACAATCGAAATTTTGTAGCAAAATACGTGAAACTGTTAAAAATTTATGTTTTTGAAATCAAACATATTAAAAAAAATATTCTTAAAAAAATTGACTTCAATCAGCTAAAAAAAACTTATATCTTCAACAATAGTGGACAAAAAAATACAACATTTGTCATCTCAAATCATGAAAACCTGAGAGAAAGAGATAGAGAAACAGCCATTTTTATCCGTAAATAGGTTTGTCAACACTGTGTCTGTCCTATATGACCTTAGGGCGTTAAAATCAATTTGGACGCGATTGGAAGAGTTCCAAGATTAAATTTTTCAGTTAAGTATGGTATTGATAAAAATCGTCTGCTACAAGAATGAGATATCGTGATAACACTTACCGGCACGAACCCAGACATCCCTGCTGACTATGGAACCAACAGTGTTGGACGCCATACACTTGTAAACGGCAGCATGCACATCCTGCCGATATTCTTCTGCCTTGAAAGGCGGAAAGACAAGCACGCCGTTGGCAAGAACTTGGCGTATCCTAAGCACGTCAGTTACTGCACTTCCATCTGCCATCATCCAATGGATGAGAGGGATTGGGGTGCCTCTCGCCGTACATTCGATTTGAGTACCAGTGTTATTGGAAAAGTCCACCGTTCCAGGTGGTTCCTTGATGAACAACGGTCCACGAGGGTGGTTGCCATTGGACACTGAAAATATAACCGAAACAACCTTTCGTTACACAAAGCTTAAAATTTCTTCTTCAACCTGAAAATATGTCAAATTAAATTAGCATACCGTTATATGAATTCGTGTTAGAAGCTTTGAGAGATCGATTAAACAAGAGTAAGTACCCCCCCCCCCCCTATGTTTATGGTACAGGTTGATGTCAGAATTCTTAAAATGAGGCACCATCACGACTCGGTATTTTCAGATTATTTTGTTGATTATTTGGTACTTTCCTGTTATAGCCGGGGCGAGTCATGTTAATATTTGCTTTGTACTTGGTTTAGTTTGTATTGGTTTATTTTGCAGTTTAAATTAGGAAAAACAAAGAAACGTATTAAATGTATGATATAGTTTTGTTTTCCTAACATAACCTGCAAAATAAACCCATAATCAAGTAAGGCAAATAGCAACTCAGACTCGCCCCGGCTATAACAAGAAAGTACCAATTATTTTGTTTTCATATTAACTTCACGTGTGTTTGTTAGTTTTTTAGTAAGTTTATTAGTTTGTTAGTCTGTAACTGAGTGAGTGAGTGAGCTGGAGCATAATCTGCCATCTACAGGCGTTTAAGATACTATATTGTATAGTCCGATGTAACAAAAATCGCACAAATCGAATAAAAAATTATAAACATAAAAAATGGAATAACTCAAAACAGGCATAAATCGAATATCGAATTTCTCAAAAATCGCATAAATATAATGCGTATTCTTAAAAAGCATTTTTGATGTACTTAATATACTTGTCTAAACACATAATAGACGCTTTTAATCCACTTGTTAAACATCTCACTCCATCTTTAAAGTATCACACCTTGCATGTTAGATAATATTAATCTCTTTATATAAAAGACACTTTTTGGAATTTTCCCAGAAAGCTTTGCGACGCCCCAGTTAGCGTTGCATGAGCCTGAGGCGCATTTGCACTGTGAATGCGCCTCCCGACGGTCTCGCATTGCATTGCGAAAGAAACAAATGTGCGGGAGAAACAAAGAGTTCAAACTTCAAACCTATTGTTTTGACGCTCCGTGCTTTTACATGTAAAACCCATCTAGGAATAATAATAACAATAACGGATAAAATCACACGGAATTATTTTACTCTCTTAAAAATAACTGCATAAATACATAATTTTGCGAATCTCACTGTCAAAACCCTAGTGACAGGTTACGTCCAGTTATTAAAAAATTTATTCCGGATTACTAATGTCACTGGATCACTGTTTGCTGGCTCCGAGCTTGCTGACCTGCGTTAGTTTAGCTACGTGTGTCAAGTAGTAGTTTGAAAAAGACTGCAGAATAATATATTCAAATATTCCATGCCTATCCGAGAATTTTACTACGATAGGCTAGAAAACGTCAACGTTTAAACTACATAAAGTCTATTTCACATGGTACTAACTTAGTTATGATGGTAGTCATAATATTAAAACTTCAGAACTTTCCAGAAAAAAAATAGAAAATATAAACGAATGAAAAAAATCCGAATATTCATGTGTTCGAATTCAATTTGTGATATTCTTATAGTCGAACATTTTTCCTCATAATGAACAAAATCAATATGACTCTCTCCCATTGAAACCTTATGCCTGGTGGCTTTTTTTGCTTTTTTATAGGAAATTTTTTTTTTCATAAACCTAACAAATCACATAAACCCCCAAAAAATGTAAAGAAAAAAAGGGAAGCAATCGTTTGTATCTTTCGTGTCTACTTCATTTTGAATGACAAGTGCTTCTTCATGAGTCGTGAAAATTCATTATTGTCACCAATTGATGGCGTAACTATTGTTCTCTCCGTGGAACCTAAATGTCTTCCGATTCACGTCATGCCGCCCTATTGGAAACGTCTTCGAGGCAAACTGGCGCAAAATAAAGTTCCACCGGCGCAAATTACTGAGTTATCTTCACGCCAAAAGTTTTCCAAATAAATTCGCTTTTCTTCGAGGCGGACTTGCTTCATTTCCGATGGAAAATGGCCGTTGGGTGGAAACAAGCGTAACACAGCAGTAGTGTCGAAGAAAGATATTGGACAGCATTATCTTTTACTTGGCGCTAGGAAAAGGCGGGTGACAAAGTGGATGGTAGGGGTGGCACCACCAACAACGACACAGCAAAAAAAAAGAGCGTCTTGCAAACGCACTGAACCGAGAAATAGATCTTTTGTCTCTGCTGAAGTACCTTAGAAACTTCTGGTTACCTTGTAACTCGGAGAAGTTCTCTTTTCATTACGGACTTGTGGTAATCAAGTTGAAAGTAATCACTCTTAAAGCGGTCTTCGCACAAGACAATGGTGTAGGTCTTTTGTCGTAACAATGAAAGTTACGGTCCAAAGATTGTTGCTTGTTATTTAGTACCTGTTTCCTTTACATCCATAAAAGTAAAGCTGATCATGTCTATTGAACGGTTCAAAACGAGTAATAGAAAAACAAGCAATAAGAATAAACTTAGTTTTTTTAGTACGACCTTTTAACCTGGCTTGATAATGTGCTTTTGCTTTCAAATCAAATTTTAAAAGTATTTAAAATTAACACTTAAAAAGATACTTTTGTTGATTCGTAGTAAGTGTTTATTCTAACGGATTCACAACGATGAATTATTGCTCGGATAAAGTATATGTAGAAAACTATATAATGTATTATATCCAGTATCTATATATTTATAACAATGATTTGGTTTAACAATGCGTGAAAAGAAGTATGTGGTTGTTAGCGTCAGTAACACTACGAAAAAAACCATCTTCGCGTGACATTTTCACAAATCGATACGACATCAATCCGTCAAAATTTTAAAAAATAAAACGTTCCCCGGACTGTGTTTACGTTTTAAATTTTAGCTTCCTGGGATATCAAAAAGTGGTTCAAGATATACCGCAAAGATGCGGTAAACACATACACAACGGTCAAATAAAATTAAACAAGTAATTGAATAAGTAATAGATAAAAACACGTTTTTAAAACCCCATTTTCATTTTAACAGTATGGTATGTGGTGCATTGTTAAGTGTGCTGTTGTGGACTGTTAATAAAAACAGTTGGCATGGAATGCATTGTTGCTTTTGTAATCGTTGAAATCCAACAAAAAGCTTCCCCAATGCCTTTTTTCTCAAAATTGACTGGGCATTGATCCGTTTAAATTTGATAAGTTCCATGACCCCAGCCTTTGAAATTTCAGCTCTTTAGGTCATCGCGAACCCACCAATAAAAAAGCTAAAAGATGTTAAACAGTTTCAACTTCAGAGCAAGTTAAATAAAAGAGGTCAAAAAAGGTTGTAATAAAATTCAGAAGAGTAAAGCTGAACGAATAATTGAAAGCTTGCCCGGAATAACGTTGCATGTAACAATTCATAGTTTTGAGTAAATGGCAAAAGAAGTAATACATTGATTGTAACATATTAAGTGACCAATTTAGATGTGATATATGTATGTTTTAGGTAGGTATGAGTTTGTCTACAGGCCCATATACGAGACACGTTTTTCCATAATAATCTAAATATTAAATGTTTGTAACATGCAACGTTATTCCGAGCAAACCTTCAATTACTTTTTTTTACATAAACATAGGGCTAGTCTATAACAAAAAAAAAACATTTAAAAGAACAAAAAGATGAACTAAGTACTTGAAGTATCTTTGGCTATAAAATGGCTTTAGTAAAAAAAAAATAAAAATAATATTTTTTTGAAAGAAATATCGTGAAGTTTTGCTGAAAATATTTCCTTTTCTTTTTCAGAATGGTAAAAGAAGTGCAGAAGCAGTTTTCAGAAGTAAATGTTGCAGAATGAATGTTGTAAAATACGGTTAAGAAAAATGTTGCAGAAAAAATGTGACAGAAGGTTTTGCAGAAAAATGCTAGAATAACGTTGAAAAAGAAGAAATGGGACATTAAAAAAAACTGTTGCAGAAAACTATCGCACGCAAACATGTAAAAAAAATAAAGTGTCACGCAAAAAATATAGAAAATGTTTGCATAAAAAAAATTAGAAATTTTTATAAAATGCACAAAAAATGTTGCTGGCTATAGCATTACAGATGAAATGTAAAATTAATGTTAGAAATGAAATAAATTTGATTTTTTTTTTCAATATTTTTTACTGACATTGATCTTTTATGAAACAGAAAAAAATTTTCCTTTAGCACAAAAAATCCCAAACTTGTAGATAAATGTTATGAAAAAAATAGCAAAAAAATGATGCGAAGAAAAACTAGGTTGAAATAATATTGCAGAAGATTTTCTGCAAAAAAGTAGCAAATAATAAAAAATAATAAAAACTGCAAAAAAAACACGTGAAATTATAATATTAAAAACAATTTTGCCAGAAAATAAATAGAAAAACCTAGAAAACATTACAGTAATTTAAGATGAACTATTCTAAACTTTGCATTAAGTTCAAATAATCGTAGTATTCAAGTGTTGTATATATATTCGCATAGACAATCTTAAACAAATCGTTTAATCTGCACTTAACGATGTCTAAATCGTACAGTATTAATCTGTGTGATATTTCAGTAGTTTGACTTAGTCGAAAAGTAGATTTTATGTATACACTAGCTAGCTTCTATATCTAGTTTCGTCTATATTGTAATACTAGAATGTAACCCCCGTGGTAGGTATGGTAACCACGGGGTAGTGAACATCTAATAGTAAACATTCCACGTGGTATCGATAGCATGTATCGATAGCATCACCATCGAAACGCTAACACAAACTTATGCAAAATCTGTGGGTTACTGTTAAAAATCTAGGAGGTTACGCTACATCGATAGAATCGCGTTACGTCTCGCGCGTTATTTAGGGTAACTATTATATAGTGATCCTACTTTATATTAGCTTCACTTGCGAGTCCGTTAGTCTGTTGATCTGTGAGTCTGGGAATAGAAAATATAACGCCATCTAGAAATGTTTTTGAAGTATAGTCCAATAGACCAAAAAATCGCATAAAGTGAGAACAGCATAAATCGAAAACCGCGTAATTCCACTGTAAAAAAAATTCACATGAATCGAAAATTGCAGAACTCGAAAATTACTCAAAACTCGCATAAATTGAATATCGAATATCTCAAAAATCGCATATATCTAAATTCGCATAAAGGGGAAGTTAAATATAAAGCGTATACTCAAAAAGCATTTTTAATGTACTACATTGCAATTTATGATGCATCTTAATAACATGTAAACTATACTGTATACATCATGTTCCGTAGGTCAATAATTTATGCGAAGGTTACGTTCTGCGAAAACCTTGCATAAATCAATATATGAAAATTCCAAGTAAGTAATAAACCTGCATAAAAAATCCGTTGTTACGTGCACAAAATCTCTTTGTATATGTAATGTAAGAAAAGTGAACAGTAGGCGGTCAATTAAGTCGCAATGCGAGAAAGCCTAAAGACTAGCGGTCAACTGTGTTGTACTACAAGAAAGCCTAATTGTTGGCGAGTTAATACTTTGTAATGCAAAGTATTACAGTTGGCAGCATAATGCAAAATATTAAAGTTAAATGTAACAGTTGACAGTCAATTGAGCTGCAATGCAAAGTTCTCCAAGGTCAGTAAAAGGGAAAATCAAGAATACATTAAGTTTGACAGAATCTCATAAATTTTGTAGAATCGCATAAAAAAAAAACTACAATCTTATAAATTTTACACGATCGCTTATTAATTTTGTAGAAACGAAATTTTCTTCAATATAACGAGCATCTCAGATGATTTCTCTTGCTCATAATAGCAAAATCACTTATAACAAAACTGCGTAATGTTTGTTACAAAAGATGTCCAAAGTGTCACAATACTGTTGTTTAAGCAGCTAATAACTCGAAAACGGTATTAAATGAGATGGAAAGTTTCATCTTAAAATGTCATGTGGAATTAGCTTCTGCAATATAGTCGTCGGAACATTCTGTATATATATGCAACCACATAATAAAATTAGTAAATTAAGTCTATTGTTATCGTTTTTCATACATATACGCATCATCTATCATTGAACATCCTATCATTGAACGTTTTATCATTGAACATCCACTACATAAATACGCAGTATACTTTAACTCAACCCATTCCGATAGAACTATTACATCCTGTAAATTTTACGTCCCGGTCACAAAGACCATTCTCATTCACGTTACCCCATCAACTGCTTTAATACGTGGAATGCACTTCTACTAAATATCCGCAAAGAATACCTAATAGACAATAAGTCTCAGAGACCATACCACCTATTTGATAAAAAACTTGTACAACACCTTCCACCATATAGATTAAGTTACTCACCTCGACTCGTAATGTTCATGTATTTATTGTTCATTTTTTAATCGATCGTACCATTGAATATACCATTAATCTTCCATTACCTCATATGATTTGTAATCCTTTTTAACGTCCACTCATCAATTACGAATTTTGTGGTTCTCTCTGTTTATAGTTTTGAGCCAGCTGGCTCGTGCAAATAAAATAATTAAATAAATAAAAATAATAATCTACGTAAGATATGCAAATAACGAATACTATCGATTAACAGAAAATCTTGATAACCAATTTGTCACTTTTTACACCTCTAATCACTTCCGCTACAAATGACTAGTCGATTGCAAGTGCGCAATGACGATCATCAGTCATCAGCAGCTTTTCAGCACTTTGTGTGTGTGACAAAAATTCGTTTTTTTTCATCTTCTTTTATTTGAAAAAGAAAAGTCCAACGTCATATCGTTGTCGATGTAAATGAAAATGCAGAAAACGATCGTTGTTTGCACCTGGATTTCTGCAAGAAAAACCGGCAACAAAATATGGGCTCACGATTAATGGCCCTCTCTACGTTTCGACTTGGTGCAAGCTGCGTGCCCCATTTTACCTTAATTCGACGTACTACCCTATTCTCCGAGGAGGAAATGGTTATCGAAGGCAATATAAAGACTCTTGCTTCAAGCCTTTGATTAATTGAGAAAATTTTCGGCGCACACGTTGGCCAAATGGTTTTCGGCGTTTACAATTTTACTCCCCTTTTCTTTCAAGACGATCATTTGTAATACGCTTGAAAGCGTTTTTAAAGCAAATCGTCTCACCAAAACTAAAAACGATTGCTTTCCCTTGTTTTAGAACAAAATGGATTGGTTCCTTTTGTTTGGGTGTTTGGTTTAAAAAAAACTTGAATGGTGAATAATAAAGCAGATGAACGAAAAGCGGATCAACATCGAGATAAATGAGATCTTATAAATTAAGTTGAACAAAAAATAAAAACTTTATACTATATATGAAGTTTAATCAATACTTTTACTTCACTGTAATTTTTATATTAACTTCACTGTAATCTTTATACTAGCTTCAATTGTGAGTTTGTGTTGTGAGTGAGCGAGAGGGAGCTGGGAATTGAACGTAAACTGCCCAAAAAAAGCGTTTATGAGAATATACTGTATAGTACCAGTGTACCAAAAACGTATGAAAAGAGAACTGCATAAGTCCTTCGCATAAATCAAAAACCGCATAAGTTCAATGTTAAAAAAAAATTGTATTATAAATAAATAAATCGAAAATTGCAGAAATCAAAAATGGATTACTCAAAACACGCATAAATTGAATATCAAAATTACTCAGATTGCTTGTTTGATTTGCACAAATTGAATTTCGCATAAATCGAAACATGCAAAAATCAACAAAAAATAGTTTTTCTTTCATTATGTATGTACATACAGTATATTTGTATATGACACTAATTTATATTTCGCTTAAAAACATTTTTAATGTATTTGTTTTTTTAAAAAAAATCATTTAATTATAAAATATTTATATTATTAAGCTTAAAAAGACTTGTTATTAATGTATTGAAAAATTTACCAATTTTTATCAAATTTGGTTATCAAAAATTCAAAAAATGTATCAACAAATTTCGTTGAAATTTGAACACACCTCATATGTAACAAAAACAGCACCAATTCGTTTAAATAAAAACATACAATAAAAATCACATATTTATTGTATGTGATATTTATTGTATGCGACAACATCTAACTTTACCAAAAATAAAGAAACATTAATTTTAAATGTCACTACTGTATATCATGTTCTTGGAATATATTTTTTTATAAAAAAATAATTTGTTACATCCTCAGTTTTAGAAGGGATTTTGTAATAAATGAATTTTAAATTTTGTGGTTACAGAAGAGACGGAAACCAAGTAAAAAAATTTGCTTAGTTTTACGTATAGCGAGACTTTCTATACATAGTTAAAGTAGCACTTCCTTTCCGCCGTTTACGAAAACAGAAAAAGGGGGGATAAAAGCAGCAAAAAGCTCAAAGTGGTAAAAGAGCTCTATGGCTAGATTACACCCCCACAAACTTTCTAGTCTAATGCAAACGTTTCCATTACTCGCAAGTTTTCAGTTGGGCGTTAAACACAAAAACCTAGCAGTGGCACTTGGAGCGCAGATTTTTCGATGGTAGATTTGCATTACGAGTCGTAAATGAATCGCTGAAACAGCTTGCTCGCTGTTGCTTGCCTCGTCTACCTCTGGCAGCTTCCAAAATACGCGGAATAACAAGAACGAAAATGGGTATTTTTCCAGGGTGGGAAGAAGCCAAACCATGGAAAAGGTGACTGCAAAGACTGGGGGTGCCAAGCAACGTCGTCGACGTCGTTTCGCACAGCCATTTGCACCAGTTTCGAGTGGAGAGAAGATTAAATGAAAATCCGGGCTGGAAATCTTTGTCAACGTTAGCGCCTGGGCGGCTGGTCTCTTTATATCGAAGACAAAAGAAACCAGAACCCAAAATGAATGGAAGGAAAAAAAGTTTATATGTATGTAAAATGGTGAGGATCCCGACGAGAGGGCTGAAATGCATTTCACAAATGAATTTGAAAAATACAAATAGTTTACAACGTTGAGTTCTCAATGGTAATATTGTATTATAATGGTGTATAACAGAAGTAACAACGTACAATTAGAATCACGACGTCGAAAATAACGATTATGTCAAAAGTTAAGTGCGTTATGGTATAAAATGGTTGCATAATCGATTTTTGGTTAAGAAGTTTCCTTCCTTGAATGATTAATATAACGGAGTATTAGTTCATTTATAATTGAAAAGCCTAATGTAAAAATAATGTTAAGAAACATTTTTACAATTTCTAGGAAAACACGTTTAAAGATCTTAACTTGCCTTGCTGTCTATGGATTACTTCATACTTCTTGTACTAATATCTTTGCACATATTGTTTTTTTATTTGCTCAAAATCATTCGTTAGGTGGGTACCTAACACATTTAAAAATGCTTTCAATTGATTGATTGACTGATTTTATTAAAGCCTCATATAGAGATTATCTACACAATCCGAAATGCTCTATCGGGTATCAAAAAGTGATTGGCAATAGTTAGACTAAAACAACACACAAATATGCAATGAAAAATACAAATAATAGATAATACGTTAACATTTTTTTTTTAAAAAGATAGTAAAAACCAACACGTTACAAATGGTGTGACAAAAAGGGAAACCAAAATAAATCACGTGAAACAAAAACAAACAAAAAACCAAGAAAATGAAAAACTAGCATACCATCAAAGGAAAGCTAGGGAATTCCATTCCACTATCATCACTATAAACCTACTCAACAGAAGGTTTCACTGCGTTGCCATTAAGGTTCTATTCAGTTTACCGCTAAAATGAACACAGTGATTTATACATTGATATCTGCTGCATCGGTGCATTTGCAATTCATTTTCGACAAAATGTTACCCAACACCCTTTTACACTGAGGCCTTTCAATTATATTTCGCCACATAAACCGTCTGGAAATGTTAACTATACTACTGAATGTAGTATGTTAATACTAGCGATTAATTTGAATTAAAGAAAGGTAATATCAACTGACAATCATTTAGTTATGTTTATTTATTTATTTTTAAAGGCTTTTATTCAGTTCACTCTGTGTGTTACACTCAAAATGTTCGTAAATTGGAAGCTATTTTTGACCTA